>JAFBJS010011368.1:0-26061 GCA_016785265.1 Paraplagusia blochii | reverse complement strand
CACCCGCTTCCCTTGTCTCCCTTGTCTCTCTCTCTCTCTCCACGTCCCCGTCTGTGGCGGCTGTTTCTCTCCCTCTCACTCTGCCTGTCGCTGTTAACTGCCGAGAATGCCGAGAGTTGATTGGCTGAGAAGCACCATGTGGGATAATTTAACCTGTACAGGTTTGGTCAGTTTATTTCCTGATACTGGCGCAGCTTTTCCTGTGTTTACTATGGCGTTGGTCGTAAACACTGAAAAAGTGCGCACCTTAAAACTATCCCGTTAAATTCATCTGCCGTATAAATAGATTATAGATCCGGGTCCGTACAGGATTACCCCTGGGTCCGGACACGGGCCGCGTCCCGCCAGTTAGTGACCCCTGATCTAGAGGAACTCATTCGGCATTATAGCGTCAATAAATTCTGGCATTTCCTTAATGGGCAGGGGGAGAGGCATGAAGGGTGGATGATCTGATATAGTTTTTTTTAGTTTTTAAAAGTAAAAACCTCCTCTGGCCAACAGCATCAAGCCAATATCCTGCCAATGTCCCATACTGTTCGTCATAATTGTGTAACAGTTTCCAGCAGTCTGCAAAGGGGCACTCACTTACACCAGCACTAGTTCATGTGTAAAATGGGGAAAAGAAAAAATACCAAAGAAAAGAAAAATTTACTGATGACTAACTGTGTATAAGGTTTAGATCTCCTTTTTTGACTGGGGATAAAAAGATGTTCCCTGATCAGTGGTTCAAGGCTTCACCATTTTATTAACAAGAACCCAAGAAAAACTTTTCATATGTATTTAACATAACATTCAGTAAGTTGTGCATTGCTGCAATAACAAAAGAATAACTTGTCCTGTTCATGTCATTTTACTGGACTGAAAAAATCTCAACATCTCCTCTGTATCTTTGGGTAGATTCTAAAAAATGTTGCACATCTCATTAGCCATACACATATTTCACTGTGATGGCAATTAGCTTCTTAATGGCTGATTTGTCCATGCTCAAAAAAATTACTCGGCGTTTGCTTGAAACCTAAAGAGTAATAATTAGGTCGACATCAACAACATTATTTTAAATGATTTTCCGCCAACATCTGTGGCTGTGTCTTTGTCTGCAGCGCTCGCAGGCTTTATGGCCGCTCTGTTGCGCCGAGTTCTGAGATGACAGAGCATGACTGTCCAAATCTGAAATGTTACTGTTGCAGAGACTAAGCCATTCTTCACAGATAGAGATGCTGATCCTGCAGTGTCAGTGTGAGACAAAAAATCAATTCCTGCCTCCCCAAACCACTCTGACATGGTGGTGTGAATGGAATAGTAAGTTGCTGCTGCTTTATTTCCCGTTCTGTTTCACTAACCAAACAGATATGTCTGACATCAGTTCACAGGGTCAAAACCCCAATTTAAGACATTTTGCTGCCCTCTGTGGTGGAGTTAAAGATTCAATCTTTGGAAGGTATTTACCTCATCTAAATTATTGCCAAGATGTCCATAAATAGGAAAGATTTCACTGGCCACTCCAAAATATTTTTCTTAATTTCTGATTAAGATAGGTTAACAGAAGTTGACACATCTTAAAATAAGGTTAATGAAATATTTCTATCTATTTCATCTGATGTCTGCTTCAGCAAAAAAAAACAAATCTTTAAAACTGTAAAGGAATTATTATATTTTCCGCATAAAAATTTGCTGCAAACCATTAGTTGTACCAGCCAGCTAGTTCCCTCTAGCAGTTGTCTAGGTAATAAGTAATGTACATGCAAATTGTATGTGGTGAAGGAGTAGCAGATACCGGTAATCACACCTGGACAAACCACAACTGCTGTCAGTGCAAAATTAACACATGTACAATTTTAAAATATTTGTTGCCTGAGTATAAGTCGCAAACACAGACAAAGGATGGAATACAGTATAATTGCATTACTCAAACAGAGGACAGTTATATTATTTTGATGTTAATGTTCTGCTTTGTTTCATCTTTTAGTAAAATATTGAAATTTGTGGTTTTTTAAGAACTAATGTCACTAAAGTAAATGTACATTTTCAGTTTCAGAGCAGATATTCCTATTGTATTCCTATTGCCTAAAGTGCCCGCTGGCAGTGTGAAAATAATGACCTGTTATTATTATATGAAATCATATATTCTAATATATAAGTCACACCTCACTTATCATCCAAAATTACTAATATATGTTTTTCTTTCTTCTCAATTTTTGCATTATTTTGGCTGGTGCGACTTATATTCTGGCTAGCCTTTAAATTATGATACGTTTTAGTAAAATTTTCACTACTTAAGGCTTTACAGGTCAGTTCATACAGCAATTCTACAGTATGGGACTCCTCTATCAAACCAGCAGAGCACCAACACAGTATAAGGCTGAAAACCTCATGAAAACTGCATAGGAACAAATACTTTGGGAGCACCTGTACAAAACACCTGTCCTGTGTGAAATCTTGGCTAACTTACCACATGGCGTGCATGTATGTGGGAGGCAGGCGGGGGCTGCTGACTGGAGTACAGTTGTACGACCTCATTATCCTCTCTGCCAACAGGAAATTACGGAACAAGCTGGCCACCAGCAGGTCCTGACGAAACAGTTTCTGGAACAAATCTGAGGGACAAAGACATGAGTGGCATTAACCATCCATTTACCAAGAGACAGAAATGTGTTATTGTGGGGGGAGAATATAGAACAAGAAGAAAATCCTTTTGAGAGCGGATTGAGGATGTTTGGTGCAAAGAATGCAGAGGGTTGAGTGGGAGCTCAAAGAACACAGCCATGTGTCCTGGTCACATTTTAATTAGCTCATTAATGTAGTCACTTATTCACTTTAATGGAGCTGAGAGGATCCTTATATAAGTGCTCTGTCTGATGACTGTGGTGCAGACGCTGGTGTTTTGTGTCAAATATTTGCTGTTAATATTAAAATGTTTAACTGAGGAGAATTAGATAGATAGGTAGATAGGTAGATAGATAGGTAGATAGGTAGATAGGTAGATAGATAGATAGATAGATAGATAGATAGATAGATAGATAGATAGATAGATAGATAGAGATAGATAGATAGGTAGATAGATAGGTAGATAGGTAGATAGGTAGGTAGGTAGGTAGGTTTTAATTTGTGCATGGCAATAGACATAAGGGTGAGATTATAGTTAGGATATCAATGTTATTAATGCGTGTATTGTGTTGGTACAGCTGTACACCTGGAGACATTTTTTGAAAAAAAAAAAAAAAATTGTGAAAAGGACAAAATGCGCATGTAGAGAAAGTATTTGGGACCTAAAATAAAAATTAAAGTGACTATTAGAATTAGTGGTAGATGAGAGTGGAGTTCTACTGCATATAAGTCCTACACAGTAAAACCCCTAGAAATGTTGTCCCAGACATGCAAGTGTTTTCCACCAGACATTGTCCTGCTGTCTCAATTTCCTCCTCCTCCTCAATTCCGTTGTATCCCTAAGGCACAAAGAAAATAAAGGACAATTCTAGTCTATCGCTCACGTTTGACTCAGTGTTACTGCTTGGACGTGCCAGTTTTTCTCTTCTTAGTGGCCTGACACTCATTTTTATATTGATAATATAAATTTAGTTTCTTAATTATTATTTTATGCCTTGCATTTAAGGACTCTGCAAATCTGTAAGGCTTTGGGTTAAAATCCAGCCAGCTGCCAGGTTGCCACGGAGGTGCTCAAAGCCCAAATAACTTATAGTGTGCTTACCACCCACAGGAAGGCTCACAGTATGGTGTGATGTGGATGGAGGCTGCTGCTTCTCCAACCCAATAATGGAAAAGCAGATAAAAATGAATGAATGAATGATAATTTCACATTGTTATCTGTGACTATTCTATTCAAAAAATTAGGGTCATTTTACCTTTGAAACTAAAACCCTGTTTTTATTCAACGAAGGTAACTAAACTAATAAAAAAGTTACTCTATCCATTGTTTATCTGAATATTAACTATTCTTGCTGCAAATGTCTGGTTTTTGGTGCAATATCTACATAGTGCATTGGGGCCCATTTACAGCAACTATCACTGCAGTGTTCTAAAGTTCAAATGTGTTTGCTCATTGAGAGAGAAGACTAATGCATAATAAGAAAACCAATGCTGTTGCTCCTGTGCAATGAGAGTTGTTGTATGTGTTTAAAGGGTTCATTACCAGTTGGGCTGCAGCGAGTCAAAAGTGTACTGGCAGCGCACGTCCATCAACACAATGCGGTTTCTATCCAGATGGAGTGTATGTTTGTTTATGCATGTGTTCAAAACTGTGTGGCTCGGTTCATAACTATTATATTAAGTCCCCGCAGTAGGATAAAATGATCAATTTACCATTATAAAATTATTAAATATTAGTATTTTTATTATTAAAAAATAGTAGTATTAATTATTATTATTTAATTTTTTTTTACTAATTTAGTGAGTGAGACAAAAAGAACAAAAAAGAAAAAAAAATGTCTCAAATTTTTTTACTTCAATGCAGCTGTTTAACATGCAATGTCTTTGAACTTGTGCTGTTTTTGAAACTGAACTAAAGTTTCACACCTGCAGAGGTTTCAATAGGGGTGCTAATTTGTGTGCTGCATGAGCAGAGACAACAGTTTATCTTTCATCATTTGCAAGAAATAAGACGCAGCAACTTCACTCCTTATTCTTCAACACTTTTAATAATAGGTTTGTTTGATCTTCACATCAGAGCTGATTGGGTTTTGAAATATGTTTTTTTTTTTTTTTTTTTAGTTATAATGATAATGCTGTGTCCTTCTCTCCAACAAACATCATGAAAAATGTAACATTTATATTTGCTCTGAGAAAACCACACATACCTGTTGTAATGATCAGTAATGCTAGGTTATTTTTATGGATCTCAGAAATATGAAACAATAATTGAGCCAGGTTTCTTCAGAGCCTTTGTTTCCCCATCTTGAGATTTGTATTTTTTAACGACATTTTTTCTTTCTCTCTTTCCACTAGAGCTGCCACATATTGCACAAAACATAAAAATACAGCATTTCTAAAAAATACTATCTTCAAAAAGCATGTGGTTAAGCATATTGCAAATAAATGTAAATAAAGGAAGATGTATGAGATCATATGTTGTTCTTGTGCAAAAGACAACACCACAATCAGTTTTTTGAGTGTGGGACGTACTTCAGAGCACAAAAATGTCTGTATATACTGTATATTAGTAGTATTGATAGTGGTTGGCAGATAAACTTCACAAAAAGAACAAAATCATCTTTCTTTAAACACTTTTTACATTTTTAAAGGGTTGGAAAATACTTCTTAAGCTGCTCTAGCTCCTAACTGATTCCTGTCTCCAGACAACGGTAATCGGTACTAATCACAGACTTTAGTAGTTGTCTAAAATGGCCTTACCTCTCGGCAGCACATTCCAGGCGATGGTATCGGTGATAGCTGTGAAGATCCAGTTGAGCTCTCCGAGTGGAGTGCGTCTGTCGTTTAGCCTGCCAGGGATCCTGCACCACAAACAAAACACAGATGGCACTTTGTCAGCTACGGTCTGTGTACAGCGCACGGTTGACTCAGAGTCATATCATCTCAGCACAGGCACTTTAGTCAGAAAGTGCACGTCTACAATTCAGTATCCATGTTTGCTTGGATATCAGATACGAGAGGACAAGATGGATGTAAACAACAGCTGAGATGACGTTTATGCATATCATAATTGGAGCCACAAGTATATTACATGGCATGAGTGTGTTGGATTTTACCCTGTTTAATGAGTAATATCAAGCTCTGCTCTATACAAACAGAGTATGGAGCCAGAGTGCATGAGGCAGAGATTCCCTGTTCCTCTTCTGAGATCACATCTATACCTCGTCAAACCCCGTCTTTCATATAGGTGGGCCTATAATGTCTCATTTCCTGCTAAAATAATGTCTCCTCTGCCAGGACACATGCTTTGGTTGTGTGGTAAGAAAGCTGTAAAGTTTGAGCAGAGCAGGGCATTACACTCACCCCACAGTATTTTTGGTCATTTCAACTCTAGGTGATTCTCTACTCAGATGCCTGAATCCACGGTTTATATTTATGGATATCCAATCTGGCACCTTGCATCCCTTGCAATGCTTACTGAGCATGAACAACCACTTTGTGACGACTTAAGATATTCTGAAATGTTGTAACCCTCAATATATCAGAACAATATAAATTGTATTGTATCCACTCAATGCTCTCACTCCCACTTAGCCAAAGACAATCATTCTCTTTGTTAGTTTTTAGGAAAAAGTGTTTAATGGAGAACAGACTATGGGGAAGATGTATATATACAGTCTGTGTGAAGATTCTCATTCATCCCTGATATCCACAGTGTTTATTTGTCAGCAACTGGACGTCTTCTTTGAGTTGAAAGATTTTTGATTCTTCTATTGAGGAACTTCATCAGTTTCTTGTTGATGACAGAGGGAACTCTAGTAGTTCTACTCCTCTAGATGATTCCCTTCACCACTGAACAAAGGTGTGAAGAGTTGTTTAAATCACATCAATCTGATACAAATCTGCTCCTGATGTTAATGAGCAGTTGACATGTCATGTCTAGATATGAATGGGAGTTAAACTCAGCAGTTATCTCGATCTCAAAGAAACTATTTTCAGTACAACAAGGACACATGCTTTTAGAGAGAAGTAGGAAGGCCCTCTTTTCCTACCCACCATTATCAACATTTAATAGATTTGGAGGTCTACTTTATCAATTGTCTGCTACAGACCATTCTGCCTTGACATCCCACCCTAGGAAGTTTAACTGCTCATCAATACCAGAGCAGTCTCATCTATAAATGGGTGTGACAACAACGACTCCTATTGACATGCTAACTGCTCATCACCATCCGAAGGGGGCTCTGTCCTGAACAGGTACTACTCTTCACACCTTTCTCTAGTAGAGTGGTCTAGGAAAGTAGAACTGCTAGAGTTCCCTCTGAAATCAACCAGACCTGATGAAGTCCCTCAGTTTAGCAATAACATCTTGCACCCAAGAAGACATCCAGTTGCTACAACTGCTGTTACAACTAAACTTTCTTGATTTTTTAAACCACCCAACAAGTGAATCCCTCCACTCATCTCCAGCATAGTGATGGGGTTGTTTGGATTTCGGACATGGAGAAATTTCTGTGAAGAATAGAGTACAGGCAGGATGGAACAACTGGAGAAAGGTCTCAGGAGTGATCTGTGGTAGAAGAGAGTCAGCTAAGATGAAGGGAAAGGTTTAAAGGACAGTTGTGAGACCAGACATGATGGGTGGATTAGAGACACTAGGAATAGGTAGAAGACAAGAGACAGAGCTGGAGGTGGAGGAGTTAAATATGCTGAGGTTCTCTTTGGGGGTGACAAGGATGGACAGGATCAGGAACGAGGAAATCAGGGGGACAAAACAGACAGGAAGGTTTGGAGAAAAGCTAGAGAAGGCAGATGGAGATGGTTTAGGACATGTTCAGAGGAGGGACAGTGGTTATATTGGGAGAAGAATGCTAGACATGGAGCTACCAGGTAAGGGACGAGGGGGAAGGCCAAAGAGGAGATGAAAACGGGATAAGACCAAAGAAGAAGAAGACAGGGAGAAATTCCCTTGCTCCCCTCCTGAAATTTCAGCATTTTATGTTTTGCAAAGTCTGGACACATCTGATGTACACGTGCTCCACAATAACTGACTCGAAACGCCACGTCATTTGAACTCCCACTGACCTAAAAACTCCCATTTCCACTTCTAAGTGACCAATAATAGCAGCTTCCAAGCCCCTGGCAGACAGGAGCTGACTCTATAAGTAGGAGAACAGGGGCCAACACCAAGCACTTTGAGTTCCTGCCAAAGGTGTTTGGCAAGTCAGCAGTAAGGATGAGCACTCAGCAGTTCCCAGCCTTCCTCAGGATTCAGTGTAATATATTTACAGAAACACGGTGAGACAGTGGAGATGGATGGATGGATGGATGGACGGGCTAAAGAAAATGCCAGAAAAATGCTCTTGTAGATACTTTCTAGATTGTGTCATCAATCAAATCTAGATGAGCTCTTATAAAACTCTGAAGTGCCATCATTCCAGTCAGGTTTGGTTTACAGAAAAAAAAAAAACAAAGAAAAATAAAAACTGTTTTGAACAAAAACAGTTATGGAGTCGACTCAGGTATTCAGCACAGCTGCAAGTCCGCTGAGTAGAAAAACTGTCAAGGGTTTATACTACAGCCAAGTTTGTATTTTTTTAAGCATGTACTGAATTTCTGTTCTTTATCCAAGAAGACAATTAAGGGACATTTAAAACTGGACATAGAGAAAAATAAATAAACCGCAGACATCAGGAGGTTTAAAAAACTAGTGTTTGCACTAGAGTGCAATCCATTGATTGATTTAGACCAATCCATTGATTGGTCTAAAAGTGATAGCTAATTAGAGATATAGATTTGCACGATTCATCTCAGGACAGTTGTGAGACCAGCCATGATATAGGGTTTAGAGACACTGGGAATAGGCAGAGGACAGGAGGCAGAGCTGGAGGTGGAGGAGTTAAAGATGCTCAGATTCTCTTTAGGGGAGACAATGATGGACAGGATCAGGAATGAGGTGATTAGAGGGACAACACAGACAGGAAGGTTTAAAGAAAAAGCTAGAGAAGCCAGATTAAGATTGTTTGGACATGTCCAGAGGTGGGACGGAGGTTACTCTGGTAGAAGAATGCTATAGATCAGGGATTCTGAACCATTGGGCCGCAAGCGCCATGAAAACTTTAAACTGCTATTATTAAGGGCCCCAGGTCACTGGACCTCGGTGACAAAAAGGTTAAGAATCCCTGCTATAGATTGAGCTACCAGGTAGGAGACAAAACAGAGATTTATGGATGCACTAAGAGAGGACATGGAGGTAGTTGTGTATCAGTGTGTAATGGTAATTGTTGACTCGCTTTGGCAACCCCTGAAATAAAGGGACGATGCGGAAGGAAAAGAAGAAGATCTCAACTTGTTTGCTCAATAAAAGAAAGTGAAAGAACCTCAACTAAAAACAGATTTTATCTGCGTGGAATTTTTCAGAAAAATTTCAGATAATTACAGCAAAGGTGAAATGTTATCTTTATAGGATTAGGTGTCCGAGAATACCGGTCCACCAATTGTATCGGCCCAATGTCAGCAAAATTATTAATATTACGCAATTAATCGGTATCGGTTTTTCCACCCACATTCAAAATCTGATGCTGCAAATCCAAGTTCCTTGCAAACATGCTGGACACCCTCATGGGGTCCTGCCACTTTGACTGCAGGCTAGATGATGTCATGATGTCAACTGAACCTGAAGGCACAACAGCAAATGTTCATTGCTACAGTAAATGTTCATGGAATGGAATTCGTTTGTGAAGAACAAAACTTGATTTGTAAGGACTGCAAGAAGCTTGTCATGTGAGGGTGGGGTCAAGATTTTAATACTTTTTTATGCAGCAAAGTAAGTGAGGGAGGACATGGTGGTGGTTGGAGTTGAGGATACGGAGGACAGGGTGAAATGGAAATTGTTGACTTGCTGTGGCAACCCCTGAAAAATGGGATAAGCTGAAAGGAAAAGAAGAAGATGCAGCAAAGTAAACTGAAACAACTAGGAATGGACTCACTGAAAAATCAACATCCTGATTGCACAAGTGACAATCACTAAAGTGTCTCTAGGGCGATTGACTTAAAGACATATAGATAAGGTTAAAGGATGAACATTCAATTGACCTGTGAAGACAGTAAATCCACTTACAAATGTTGAGCTTTCCTGGTCTGTTTTTTTTTATTTCAATAGCTCTGATAATAAAAATCTCCAAATAAAGAGATCAAGTTCTTGACCTGAAACTTTGAAACAACAGAACCTGGTTACAGCATCTGCAGCTGCTCGACGCAGACTAGAGTTACAACCTGCACACGACCAAAGAGTGAAACCTAATTTAACACCAAATAGATTTGGATGCCAGAGTCGTTCATCACACGCTGTAAAACGCATGACGACAGCAGCTCTGGCACAAAACAATAGGTCATATTTTACAAGCTGCGCTGTTCAAAAACGGTTATATCTTAAGTCAGGGAAATGATGTTTAGGAATTCACATTACAGCCAAAACGCTATGATACAATATTTACTTTTTTAAAATGTATATTATTACTTTATGGTATATAAAATTCATATTGTTTCAACAATTGTCCAGTGCTGTGTTTGAGCATCTATTTTTTGTTCATTCATTTGACATTTGTAAATAGTGTGTAAATCAATTTGTGATTACATCCAGGCCATGAAACATATCAAAAAGTAAGTCGCCACCTTCTGGCAGAGTTGGATAGGCTTTATTAAACATCCATTAAGGGTCACTGGGTTAGCTACACCAGCAAAAGCAGTTCAAACTAAAGCCTATGCGATTTTTGTGGGAGTGAGACATCATTTGACAGGCAGGCAAAATTCACACGTGTTCTTTATTATGGGTTTTAAGATGTTGAAATCTATTGACTTGGAACTTTGTTGCAGGAAGTACAGTTTGTGGAAAACAGAGACAGAAGGAGGCACAGATGGAGCGGAGACAGAGAAATTACCAAATTCACCAGCATGTCAGCAGCAGCCGACTGCTTTAGAAACGTAGGGTTCAATCCATTTTACAACAAAATGTTTGCAGTAATTCACGCACAATGAGTGGCTGACAGGTGAGCAACAGGATTCCTCCTTTTCAAATTTTGATTTAAGATCAGTTACGGCGATAATTATGTCAGTAAGACAAGAGCAAAATGTCTCAACATACATGACCGCATTTGCCCAATAAATGACTCCAAATTCCAAAGCCTTTACCAAAGCACCACTGTCTAGATTAGTGCTGTCCGCAGCCCTAAGTTGATTGGCTAGGGCAGGAAAGGACAGGCTAGGGGGCCATAACTGGACCAAAATAAATTCAAAATAATTGCTTTTAACCTATGTATCAATGAGAAGCTGGACAAAGTTGCTTTTATACCTCACTTGCAGGAAAGAAATCAGAGTTATAATGAAAAAAGACACAATTTTATTATGAGCAGATATTTGGCGGGCCGGATTACAAAGATGAACAGGCTGTTTCGGGCCCCTGGGCCATAGTTTGCCTGTGCCTACGCTTGGAATAAGGTCTAGCATAAGTTTTGAAAGTAAAATTTATATTATACATTTATATTAACATCCCTTAATCCCCTTGGCTTAAGGCAGCAGTTAGCCAAATGAACTGATGTGCAGCAAACACAAAAGCAACAAAATGTTGCTGGAAGTTAAAAATTGTCTTTCTGGTGGTAAATTCAGTATGATTCATTAGGCATGACAAATAAAAAACCCTGAAAACTGAATAAGGAAAAATAATTTTAAAAAGTTTACATTTCTTTGTTTGAAAGGAAAAGATAAAAAATTAAGAATATTAGTGAAATAGGTTTGGTGCCTTTTTCTATTATTATCTAGTACTGTTGGCCAGCATTAGTACACTTAGGTAGCTTTAATAGAGTGGATGTAATATTTCATAAATGATACAATCCACGGTCTGACTTTAGACCTGTCCCATCTGAAGAAACTATAGCACGCTTCAAGTAACAGTTAGACCATCTTCTCGGGTCAAAGTCTGTCAAGCATGAGCATTGTTTGCCGTACAAACCCTGTGATATTTTCTGGTTCAATGCATTAAGCTGTACAGATATTTCAACTCAAGACTCAAGGTGTGACCAATAGATATAACGGAGACAAGTCTAGACCAGTGGTCCCCAACCATTGGGTGGGGTACACACAGGGTGAGTTGGTGCCGGGCCCCATAGAAATAATGTCTCCTTTTGGCCCCATCTGGACAATTGGTCCATACTAGGGGTATTCGGTATTAATATTACCGGTATTAACCAATATTGCCCAAACACTTCATTACCAATACCGACATGGAGAATACAGATACCGATATATGCAGGTAACTTGCCCTAAATTTGTGGGATACCAGACTGAAGGCATTCTATACAAACAAAGTTATAGAAAAATGACAAATTTATTTTCTACCATTTTGTCTGAAACAGTCTTATGATTGTGCAGCATTTAATGTAAACAAGAATTATCTAGTGCTGGACAGAATAACTTTCCAATAACATTGATTAACATTATAAACTGAGCTCGTTCAGCCTCACAACTATAGTCAATATAAATGGGCACAGATAGAAACAGCTGCAGTATAAGAGTAATACGCTGTCTTTAATGAGAGAAAAAAAACATTTCAGCATCGTCACAATGTAAACGACTCTTCTTTTCGATGACATGAGAAACAACACCGAACGGCGCTTCACTGGCGTTTCACTCTCTCCCGTTCTCCAGGACGATGAACTCCGTGAAGTTTGTCTGATATCTTTTGTTCTTCTCTTTTCTTTACCACATTTACCTCTTTTGCTTTCTTGTCTGTTCTTTACCGTATTTAACTCTGAGTCTTTGAGAGAGAGACAGCTGCTGCTGCTGTGTTGTTGTTGCTTCACTGAGTCCATTCCGTGTTGTTTTTCTTTACAACGCTAAATAAAACGCCACGTGATAAAGTGTTCAAATCTTACCCCTACCCTCACATGACCAGCTCCTTGCAGTCATTAAGAATTACAGTTTTCTATCCACAAAAACTCCAGACCGCGGGCATTTACTGTAGCATCGATCAATGTTGTTGTCCCTTTAAATGACATCATTAGTCACGTGCCGGTCAAAGTGCCAGTAGTACTGACTAGTACCCCAAGTCCAGCATATTTGCCGAGACCGCAGCTTTGCAGCATCAGATTTTGAATATCGGTGGAAAAACCGATAGCGATTGTTGTTCCAAAATAAAAATTATGCTGATATCCCACTAGCCCATACACGTTACGTTATGGATTTAACAATAGAATGGCTAGGATTCAATCATCAATAATACAACAATATTTGATTAGGAAATATTTTCAACAATAAACAATACAATAAACTCAATATGATGCAGATAGATTCAAACTGTTTGCATTGATGAGCCATTGATACAAAATACTAACCTTGTATACTGGTCTTGTAGCATATAATTATAGGCTGTGTGCATTTGAGAAATCCTCATTGTGTGTGGGCACAGTTTATTTGAGAAGATTCACTTTTATAAAATATTTCAGAACACTGAAAATTTAGTTTTTATGAAGGAATATTTATCTGCCACAACTTAGCGACTAGCTTTAAAAATAGTGCGAGACATTTAACCGGTCCATGGCGCAAAAAAAGGTTGGGGAACAGTGATCTAGACCATAGGGACATGAAGTCAAAGCCCAGGAAACATGATACAATCAGTTTGTGCTGCAAAGACTGAAGATAAAAGCAACTTTTTAAGGTCTAAGTTGTATCACCTCCTCACCAGCTTGGCTGGGGAAACATCCTCCTGCAAATGTGTTGTTGTTCTTGTTGTTAGTACGCAACAAAGTCAGCTGATGATTAAGTGTCTGCTACAGTAGGTACACTGGGGGTTCTACGATATTTAGCTCTGGCATTTGGCTTTAATCAGGGCTGCTGGCACAGCATGGTACAGCCGGGAGGTGGGAATGAGTTTAGTGACATTTTTCTTTTATGAGCACAGAGACTATACATTATTTAACCGAGGGGGACATCAGCTGAGTCTGCATTTAGTGGCCACTGAGGAAAAAAAAAAAAAACGCTGGACGTGCAATGAACCAAAAAAAAGCCGCAGAGGAGCCGCGAAGTTACATCCTCAGTGATTACAAAATAAAGCTGTCCGTGTCATTAATGCAGATTCATGCGAATTGTTGCTCTCAGTAAACTTTATCTCCAAGTCTCATAGTTGCAAAAGGTCTGACTTCAGCAACATTTTGGATTTTCTCCAAAACAAGAGACCCAACCATTTTTATCATTCTTATACCTGTACATTAATTCCAAGGTCAGCCATCTCATGAAATTCATATCTTACTACTGTTTTTCAATATTGTTTAAAACTGACAAGCTCTTGAATCCAATTTCAGCAGAGCACATGGACCGATTCAGAAAAGGTCAGCCGCTGGGAGAGCTTTCCTCTTTCATGTTTATAGAGTTTCAATAATCACACAACCTTGGTTGGCTTTGAATGTATGAGGCTCACAGCTCACACTAAGAATTGAATTATAATAATAATAAAAAAAAACAACAACAGCAACAACACTGCTCAACAGCATGTTCGTAGCTGCTTCAGCCTTGAGCCTGAAGAGATCCTGCTCATGTTTTTTTCTAGACCCGTATATGAAAAGGCAATGCTAACATCAGTCTTTTTTTTTCTTTTCCTTACTAAGGGTCATGGATAAACTTGCTTATATCATAACACTTGAAGAGGAAATTGGTGTTTAAACAAGAGAACGGCCACACACACACACACCCGTAAGTACGTAGCAGCTTGGTTAAAGACGTACAAAATTAACATTATAAAGTGGCAAAATTCATAGGCTGTTTCTGAGGCAGAGCCAAGAAACTCAGCTACACTGTGCGCAATTTTAAAAGATCCTGGGCTGGAATACCACTTTACAGGTTCCAGAAGTTCATTGACTTTTTGCAGCACAGATGTGAAAAAGTTCCTAAAAAAAAAATTGGTAATTCCCTGGAATGGTAACTCTGAATTTTTTTTTCAGCTTTTTGAGTGAATATTTAGGTATGCAATAAAACTTTATTTAATTGCACATCTAATATATTTTTTTCTTCATTTTCTGTAAAGTAATTAAAATATCGATACTTTTTTTCTGCACGCTTTCATGGAAAATGTGCAATTGGAATAACAATATAATCAAAAATAATAATACAATATAATTTCTAGTCAATTAGGTCCTTGGCCTGTTACTTAAGTTCAGTCCTTTAGAAGGACTGAGGAAGGGGCAGGATAGAAGCCTCCCACCGCCGTAACACTGCAGAAAGGTGAGGGTTGTCATGAAAAATAGTCTGTCCCCTGGAGGAACCTGGATGGAAATTAATTGAGAAACACTGTTGTCATTTGGCAAATAAGAGCGTTATCTACTTTGGCCTCAGATTAAGCAAAGAACTGTTACTTTGCTGGGTTTTCCAAGAGTAAAACTGACAGAGCTGATCTGAGGTCAGGTCTGTCTTTGTCATAAATAAGTAAACCAATTCTGAGTGCTTGCACTATTCTACTGAAAGTGCACAGTCATAAATGTTATTTAAACTCCCTTTTCCTTTTATTTTTTTTTTACATTAGCTCAAGTATGTACAGATCTTTTTTTTTTTTTTAACTGGGGCACAAAAACAAATTGCAAGGAAGGTTTTTATATGATGGAAGAACGATGATAAATGAGATGTGTAGGGAGGCGAAAACACAACACATTAAAGTTATAGATGAGCTCCATTCATCTTGTATAAACATGGGGAATACGTTGGCAGTTACTGTATGTACCACCCACTAATTACACCACACTCACGTTACCCATGGGTCAATTAGACAGCACTGGTTGGATGAACCAATTCATTAGGTTTTTTTTTTGGTTTTTTTTTCTCAATTGACTAATAGAAAAGTTGAATTACAAAAAAAGTACTTGAAAGGAATTGTCAGATAGATAGAGGTGAAACAAGTGGAGAAAAAGTGTAAATATGGATTAAGTTGAAAGCTTGATTAACACAAGATTCAGCAAATTGCAACGATCTAGTGTTTGAGAAATCCCTTCAAAGTTTTTTTTTTGTTTGTTTTGGTAACAAGAGGGTTTCTGTCAGTGGGAAAATCTTGATATATTACAACTAAAGTTTGTTCAGCCTTCACTGATTGATCAAAAACAAACCTTAGAGATTAATTAACAAAATAAATCACCTAGTGCTTTAACATTAGACAGCTTTTACTATGGACACTTTAAATAAAGTCTGATAGATCTGAATCTGAATTTTTCATAATTACTCTGACAGGCCCATTTACACTTTTACACACCAACAATAACATTCCTTGGGGATACATACAGTATGTACTGTGTATATACTGGCTTGTTCCTACTATAGTAACTCAGTATGTCTTCTGTAGTTCTTCTTTTTTGTGGTTTACAGTTAGATAGATTAATTATCCATCCACATACATCCACATCCTCCTATGTCCATCCACATACAAAGGGAGAAATTGCCGTATTGCAATAGATTAATTAATTAGGTATTTCGTTTTTTCTGACTGGGATATTTTCATGTCTGTTGGGCACCTATTATATATATATATATATATACATATATACATATATACACATATATATATACATATATACACATATATATATTAATATCTCAATATATATTATATATCTTAATATATCAGTCGCAAAGTTTGAAAAATAGTTTTTGATGCATGCTCTCATTCAAAAGAGTACACAATATTAACTATGGATGTGTCTTAGAACTTTTAAATTTTGTTAAGTGACATCCCTGGATTGTATTCATATGTGAGTGTGAGTGTGTAGATGTTAAAATGGATGCCCTCTATCTGATGTTTCCATTTCAGAGTGGTGGTACCTTCAAGTTCCTATAAAACTGATAAAACTTTGGATATGACCCCCATCCTGAGTCCTGATATTAAGAATTCCTAAGAGCAGGAGTTTGTTTAAAAAAATAAAATAAACTTGGTGCAGACGAGTTTACAGGAAAAAAAGTGCAGGGCTTTAAATCTGCCGAAGTACTGCAGCTCTGGCACCGGAGGTGAGAAGTAGAGGGAGGGTGGACAAATATACCTGCAGGATGATAAGCAAAACACCCAGAGCTGACAAAAAAAAAACACCCAAAGCTGAAAAAAAAAAAAAAAAAAAAAACGACGGGGACACAGAAGAGGTGGAATAGAAAGACAACAGGATAACAACGCAGGTCTACTGAAGAGAAATAGAGGTATCTTAAAGATGGACGTGGAGTGGCACTTACTTTTCAATGAGGTCCAACGTCACCCCGGGCACCAATTTGGCACTCTTCTGCATGCAAAACCTGAAGAAAAACACAGAAAAGCCAGGGAAAAGTTGAGAAAAGGAAACAAGAGGCGTTCATGAACTTAACAAAGCAAAAACCAATTTGGCCTTGGCAGTATGTACTTTAGGGAGAAATGTTTCTATGGGAGACACAACAAATATATAAAAGGAACTGATATCTGACAGTGTATACAAGGGAAAAACCAGGATTCCATAACTGCCATGTACAGTTCCCTGTTGGTTTTGACCAATCAGACCAGATGTAAACCAACAGCAGGGAGTCAAATGGAATGTCCAAAGATGGCACATTTTTATTATTTTTTTTGTCCAATTCCAAATAATTCAGGCCACATTTATCCCATTTATTACACTAATGGAGTTACAAATAATCTGATTCTTATTCCACAAGACCTTTCTCTGAAACATTGACATTATTATTGTACAACCTACCAAGAAAATAAAACTCTTTTCATTTGCGTTTGTATTTCTACAAAAAAAAAAATGGAAAAACATAATTTACAAACATGAGAAAATCCTTGAAACTGTACAATACTTGACTGCATCCCCGTTGTGGGAGTAAATTCTAACCTTTCCACAATCTATGATATTAAGACTACTTCAATGAACAGGTCAAATATTCTGCCATCATCTCCCATATTGTTTATCTTGGCACCGCTGATTTGCATTTGGATCTTTTGCATTTGGATGTCTTGCTCCTGATCATAAGCAGAAACAAAAAGGAAACCAAAAAAGCATAGCAACACACACTGAGTAAAAAGCTTCAATGCATTTGAACAAGTTCAGAAATTTTTCAATGCTGATAGGAGCTGAGATGAACTGAGATGTTCTTAGTGAGGTCCGGGCGCTGACATCTCAGCCTCACAGAGCATGGATGAGATTTGTATTCAATATCTGATCCAAACGGATTGAGATGTAGGCCATGGCAATCCAACTCAAAGGTTCTTCCTGCTGTTCAGGAATAATGAGATCCCACATGGCTGCAGTTTGACGTTCCTTCCTTTTTAAAGAACAGCACGGGCTCCGAGTTCGACTCAGCTCCGCACTCATGAAACAAAGACAACGGAGGATGCGGTTGTTCCATCGTCTAAATGATCAAAAATCATTAGAATGCACACTAGCAAACTGTCACTGTTATATCACAGGACGGCAGAGCAGAAAATAAAACTTCTCACCAGAGGCTTGTTTTCTGTCTACAAGTAATTGTAACTTGCAGCTTTAATCAGCAACTAATTTTGTCCTACATTTACATTAATTTAATTAAATTTGGCTGAGTTGAAGCTTTTTTAGTAACTTTTTTTATATTTAACATAAACCAAATGGTCACATTTACCATATATTCTGCACAGTACACCCAAAGCTGGTCTCCATTGTTTTTTTTAACTGTTTTCTTTTTTTTTTTTTGTCTTTAATTCAACATATGCTTGAGTTCTTGCTTGACACATTTCTTTGGTTGGCAAATTACCTTGGCTTTTAGGTCTTACAAACAGATGAATATGAAACTGTTTTTCAGTTCAAGTTAACGTTTTTTGTCATAATTATCCATTCTACCAAAGATCATGTTACTGGATGGAACAACTGGAGAAAGGTCTCAGAAGTGATCTGTGATAGAAGAGAGTCAGCTAAGGTGAAGGGAAAGGTTTACAGGACAGTTGTGAGACCAGCCATGATGGATGGATTAGAGACACTAGGAATAGGTAGAAGACGGAAGGCAGCTGGAGCTGGAAGGTTTGGAGAAAAAGCTAGAGAAGCCAGATTTAGATGGTTTGGACATGCTCAGAGGAGGGACAGTGGTTATATATATACTGTAGATATATATATATATATATATATATATATATATATATATATATTTTTTTTTTTTTTTATGGATGCGGTGAGGGAGGACATGGTTGGAGTTGGAGTTGAGGAGGCGGAGGACAGGGTGAGATGGAAATTGTTGACTTGCTGTGGCAACCCCTGAAAGACGTTATAAGACGAAAGAAGAAGTCCAAAGATTGTGCTACTATTTGTACTTTCAGACACACTAAATATTTTCTGGTCAAAGGTACTGTATTTCAGATTGGCTTTCGGCAAATTTATTAGCTATCTGCACTTTGTTTTGCATCTACCTTTTTATTCAAAGTAAAACTACTTGCTCTGTTCCCTGAAAAATATTGTGTTCAAATAAATAAAGGTGATCTTTAACCTTCATTTGTTTGAACACAATATTTTTCAGGGAACAGAGCAAGTTCCAAGCAAATTTAATAAGTTTGACCATCTACCTTTTCATTCAAAGTAAAACTACTTGCTCTGTTCCCTGAAAAATATTGTGTTCAAATAAATAAAGGTGATCTTTAACCTTCATTTGTTTGAACACAATATTTTTCAGGGAACAGAGCAAGTTCCAAGCAAATTTAATAAGTTTGACTTATGATAAAGAAATATACAATCTTTTTTTTGTATTTTTTTTTTTTTTACACTATATTACACTACACTACATTGTTAGTCATGTCATATAATATTTACTCACAGGGCTTCACCCAACCTGAAAATTAAGGTTTTTGTAAAGCTATAGACAATAATAGCCTTTTGCTCACAGTTCACACTAAAAGGACGCTTTGAAATAAATTGTGAGAAATACCTGTATTTCTGCAACAGAAGAAGAAACACCGTTTGTGGAAAGGTCTACCATCTCTGACTGTTTTTACCGAGTCAGACTAAACATCTTGGTGCTCTGCTTTGTCTGCCAGCTTCAATAGCCATGAATTGTCTGATATTCAGCAGAACAAGAGATCTTCAAAATAAAGTCATCCAGACTGGCCAGAGAACAAAAACGAATGCAGACAAAGAGAAACATTTCATCATTGCCTGTATGTATTTTCTTAACTCCTGCATTAACAAAGGAAAGATCCCTGAGGAGGAGAAGACAGGTGAAGGCAGAAGAAGAAGACGGAGAGGAGAGGAAAATAAAAAGGATAGAACGTGACTGTATTTATTCAGGGTATACTTTATGTGGTTTTTATTTAAAGAAAGTTACTCAGAAAAAAAGTATTTGCTCTCTGACATGATTTGTACCATAAACACACATACATAACATTTTTAAAGTAGGAAAAGAGATTCTGGAAAGGCTAAGCCCCTGGTTTGCTTATACTTGGTCTGATAAAGTATCTCTAATCAGCTCAATATTTCCCTAAAATACTGTCCATCCACCTCAACAACAAGAATACAAGGTTAAAAAAATGGAAATGTAATCAACTGGAAATTACACAGGGGGTGTCTGATGCCTTGTGTTAGTTTTAGTTCATTAAATAAGTGTACTTTGTTGATAAATGGATGGTAACAAACATACCAACAAAGTGCTTTACTAATACTGCAAACCATATTCATATTTTTTAGGCAGAAGGCTGGGGATGATGCGTATGATATTGCAGATTAATGAAAAACATTGTTATTAATGTAACTCACAGCATCACTGTTAAACTGAAATAAATAACTGGGTTTAATTTATAAGACTAAACACGTTACTAGACTACTTGATGGACAATCATTGACTTATTTGTTATACATAATCAAAGGAAGATATCAAAGGAATAAAGTTATTTTTCTCTTTTTTTATATATTCATAAAAATAATGCATAATAGATCATCTGTCACCTTCAGAAAAAAAAAAAAACGTACTTTGAAAATTGATAAGAACGACATTGCTTCATTATTTTTGATCTATTGTGGGACATAACCCAGTTTTTCAACCTACATCAGAACCCACACACTGTACATTAAAACCTATGTCACTCAGCCACACTAATAATGGATCTTAAGCCAGGAAATAAAAACATCTAGAGAGTGTCACCTGTGTCTATGAGACAAAATGAAGGGGGAAAATCCACAAAAAAAGAAAAAGTAAAGATTGCATATGTAGCACAATCCAATGCAATGCCGTCCATTCAAGAAATGTTAACAAAGCCTCTTGTGTTCACACACTACTTCCCATGTGAAATGTGAATTAATAATGGTAGAAAGAAAATCTCAATAAATTAATGGGAGATGAGATACAACTCAAACGCCATAGGTCAGCTACACTGTAAATCAACAGTGCCCTGAAATGTGATAAACCTTAGCTGCTCAGAAATATGGTTCAACATCTACAGTAAGAACTGTGGTTGGTAATAAGGAAAGCTGGAGGTCTGGTTTAGACAAAGATTCATTGCCGTCTCTTTTCATTTCAACTTTGTCTTCTTCTTTTTCTTCTTCCCCGAGGGGCTGAATTGCAGAATTACACTAAGATGTATCTGACTCTAAGACCTCAGCTACCCGAAAATAATATTTCTGTTCCTCACAAACAGGTTTGAGCCTTTGACAAATCCAAGTCTGTGTGTGTGACAGCATCGTTATGATGCATTGACTTCACCCAGCAGTACATCACATACACTGAGATGCGCCTGCTGAACAGTAAATCACAATGACAGACGTGTTGGAGCACTTGTGATTCTGCAGCACAGACAGTTTGGCCTTAGTGCCCCAGATGAAAGGTTTTTTTTTTTTCTTCACATCCTTCTCTTGTTAGATGATGTAGCACAGGGGGCTGAGAGTATACTATTTATTAGCTTTACTTCCACACACAAACACACTTTATGGAGTATAAGTCGCAACAAACGGCAAATAAATGCATAACGACGAAGAAAAATAGAACAGTAAAGCTGCAAAAGTTACACATGTGTCCTCTATCGGCTGTCTGTATGCATTTTACATGGTACAGGAGTAGCAGATACTGGTACTCTATTACAAGTGTTACTTTGAAAATAATTAACATGTGAAATTATATTATCATGTGTATAAATGCATGTGTGTGTGTATATATATATATATATATGTATATATACAGTATATATATATGATTACTGTCAAATAGCCGCATGGCCCGAACTGTTACGTGTGTTGGTATCAGAACAAAGGTGAGGGAGGGGGGTTGTATATGTTGAAGTGGACCTCCTGTAGGGAAGAAAAGCCCACACTGATCTCAAAGCAAGGACCTGTCAGAGAAGCAGGAGGGGGAGGGCACCAGGGCCCCCACTGTGCCTGGATTTACAGCTCATTACACCTTCAATCAGCCATTCTGTCCTGAGTCACAGGTTCAATCAGTTATGGACTGGAAAGGTGTCTGAGTGATTTCAAACCTAATCTGCTCGGATGCCGACCTCCCGATGATGTGTTCCAGCGCGATGTTATGTCCAAAACTTCAGCAATAATACACAGATCGATGTCAGTTCATTGGAAGAAATAGACTTTAAAAATACAGTGGCACGCCAACATATGAGCCACAGACACTTTTTTTGACTCCTGGACTTTTTTTGAAAACAACCTCAGACTTTCTAGGTTGTGCTAACAATATATCCGTTTTTTTACTGCACTCATGCAAGTGTAGCATAGATATCAATTTCCCTCTTGATATTTTCATTCATTCATCCTCGTCCACTTATTTGTTAACAGGCTACGGGGCAGCAATCTCCGCCGGGGGCGTGGCGCGTTGCTGAGGGGCCCTGGGGAACATGTTTTTTTTTCCACCGTAATACAATAAAGTGGAATTGCACATCCTGTAAGTTGAACTATATCTCTTTCTTTTTGTTTTCTTTACGTTAACAAGAATACGATGTTATGCAGAGGTGTACCTAGAACTATTTTAAATACAAATGCTATATTGTCTATAAAATAGACAATTTTATTGGGGGGGGGGGGGAGGGGGGAGAAAAGGGGATAAGAAAGTAATTGAGATGCACTGGGTCAAAGTTAAACATTCAACCCAATCATCCATGTGTTCAAACTGTAAGAGGAAAAGGGAAGAAACTCCATAGAAATTCCATAAAAACGTCTGAAACATTGCTCTTCTTGATGTGAGATAAGTGTGGTAACCTGATCTCTGCTTGTTTTATCCTGTCTGAACTCAAACAATAACATAATGATAAGAGTTTGAAAGCTCCTAATATATTAGACCATATACATCATAAATATTTATGGCGCATGCATCATTTAATAGGCTTCAACCTGGCCCAGAAGCAATGTGTCTGTCATTGGAGTGAAACGCAATGGTTCACCTCCAATGCAAGTTTGAATCCCGGTTGGCTACCAGGGGGCTAACAGCTTGCAGGAAGGTACAGTGCGTTGCAATGTAATTGTGGTGGCAGTCTTGGAGACTGCTGCCCTATAAATCAATGGATGGATGGATATTATATTATTAAATATTCTATTTAATCAAGCTAGTATAGAAATATACTATTTCATTAAGATAAATGACATCACAATCAAAACGCATTTCTCCTGTGCAGTAGCTGGCTTGAAGGGTATGAGCTTCTCAATCAGGGATTTAAACTAGTATCTTTTCAGCGTGGTACAGCAAAGCCAAATGAGATATTAGAATCTTGACATGATTATTGATTATATCTAATCCATAGATAAAGTAACCATGCCAGTGGTAAGCCTCAGGCTGGGCTTAAGGCATAACAATGCAACAAAATAAAGATTGAATTTAGAAAACAGTGAGTTGGATGCAACAAAGGCAGGTATGGTGGAAAATAAGGGGCTGTATAGACTGTTATTTTTCTCATTTCCCTTTCCTTTCAATGTCCTAATTGCATTTTTCTTCATACTGCTGCTCACATTTGTCATTATTACATGTGATTAGCAATCCAAACATAAATTAGTCGCTCGGGTTCTATCAGTGGTTTCATGTGATGATACGCCATGATCAATGTTCTTCCTCTGATCATTAATAAAAGACAAATATGCAGATGCTGAGGGTTTGATCAACGTGGAAAAAAAACACTTTAATATAAAATGAACACCCAAGTGATGCTCACCTCTACAGTATATTATGTTAATCACATCTCATTTCCTGTACATACAGAGTTTTTGACATTGCCCGCAGCAAATCTGAGCTGAAATGCAAATGCATCTTAAAGAGATAATGTACAGTAGGACAACTGGAGTTTTAATCTGTGTATTTCAACAATCCTTTAAATATGGACACCGAGACATGTCCTACTTACATAGAGGTCAACATGAGAGCATAAGAAGCGTTACAGTTTTCATATACAGAAACCTCTTTTTTACAAAAACAAGTGGCATGCTAATATTGATGTTTCTGGACATATGGAAAACATACCATTGTTTCTGATCTAAAACTTATTAAATTTCTAGGTAAGTGTAAAATTAAATGAATTTTTTTACAGAAGATATACCCATATAGAGAAGACAATAGTTTGAGATTTTGACCAAACTGCAGAAGAAAATTATTTTATAAAGTATACGTGTGTATCTTTTACAAATGGTGAATTGACATTGTATTAATGTTAAAATGGTCAATACCAAAAGGGAGATGAAAAAAGTAATAATGATAACATAATTGTTATTGTTAGCATACGCCACTCCCTTAACTCTGGTAGAAAGAAATAGAATTTTTACAAAAACTGATTTTTTTGGGGGTACATTTGCTCCTACTTTTAAATGTAAATAAGTTTCCTTTTTTCTTCTTTGGGGAATATTAAAGATAAGACTTGTCTCCATGTATTATTCATTGTTAATTCTTAACACTTTTTGTAGTTTGGTGTAATGTTTTAGTAAAATGTAGCCCATCCAGTTTTTTGTTAATTTTCCACTTACATTTAAAACAAACTCTGAGCTTCTTTTAACTGTTCCCAATAAGCAAGCATATTCAAATCAAAGTAAGCTCACTTTGACTGCCTTCAACACACATATTGGCTCAATTCTAGCAATATGTCTAGATGACATAGCTGATACAGTGCAATGTGATTTGGGTGGCAGTCATGAAAACCACTGGTCCTGCTCCTTGGTAACAGATGTTGGTGAGAATGGTTGGATGTCTTGCTTACTAGCAGCTCTAAATTATCGACTTTATGTCACCTGCACTTACGGTGAAGTGCAGTGTTGTTTGGTTTGCAGTCCTGGCTCCAAGATGGGGTTACAGACAAAAAGTGTAAAAATGGATGGATGTATGCACTTTCAAGAACATTACGTTCTCTCATTTACAGTGTGTAACATATGAAGCGGGTTTTTCTGAGGTGAACCCACAGCTTCTGCCCAAATCCACTGAGAGCATCAGCAGTTCCTCAGCTCAGGCATCGGCACAGTTATGTAACATCTTCACTGGGGTTCATCTTTCATAAGGAAACTCTCAGCATGTCAACATTTATGTTGACTTACGGAGTACAATGGCACACATGGGAACGTATGTTTTTGTGCGTGTGCTCCAAGGCTATAGATACCCTTTGTAAATGAATGTTTAATTTTTTTTTCCTCATTCCACCTATACATAGGGCCTGATTATGAGAAGGCAGCTGATAGAGTTGTGTTTATATTTATGCTTGTGTGTGTGTGTGTGTGTGTGTGTGTGTGTGTGTGTGTGTGTGTGTGTGTGTTTGCAGCACATGCGATTTTCAGTACATTAAGTTAATGAGATGCATCTCTGTGCACATGGCGGCAACGTGTATTAGAAAAAGGCTGCAGGGCATGAAAAGACTCAAATGTACGTGTAACCATCAGCACGAACAATGTCCCCAGCAGTGCCTCCAAATCAGAATTGTAATTCAGATGGAAGCAGGAAAGCACGGCGCCCCCCTGGGGCTGTAGTGAGCATGTGGAGAGCCAAAGGGGGTTTGGTGTAATTTCAAAGATGCAGAGGAAAACAAGACGAAGAAGAAAAAAAAATCACTGACCAAAGCTGTGTGTGTTTCATGTGTTTAACATTCTGCAGAGATCCATTTGTTTCTTCCTGCTTCTTGCCTGGGGGCCATAATCACATAAGTGATCCACCCTCACTTTCTTTATGAGATGTCCTCTACAAAATAATCTTTCTATTCCTCTTCTCCGGTCGAATTAGGGCTCTCAAGTGTTGCAATAGCCTTGTTTTTTTTTTCCGATTAATTTGTACACCCCTAAATATATATATATATATTTTTTTTTTTTTTTTCTTCTGTAAAGCGACCTTGGGTTACTTGAAAGGCACCATATAAAATAAATGTATTATTATTATTATTATTATTGGTAAGGATGAGTACAGCAGTGATATTTCAATTCAGTTCAGAAATGCCCCCCTTGAAGAAATCATTCTATTAAAATATTCATACAGTTGGAGAAAACAAAACATTTTTTCCCA
>JAFBJS010011365.1:0-36082 GCA_016785265.1 Paraplagusia blochii | reverse complement strand
TTTATTCATTTGATTATTAAAGAGTTGAGGTCAGAGTCCAGAGTGTGAGCAGGTGTTGATCGACTTGTCGGGATTAAGGAAGAATGAGTTAAAGTTGAAGGTTCTATGGCCCTTAATATTGGGTTAACACCTTCGCAGACTCAGTGTTGAACTGACACATTGCAGTATTGATAAACATCTTGGCATATTTACTAAACTATTTATCCATATGAAACAGATGGAGGTTTTCACCACTAAACAGATCTCAACAGATTCCAAATGAAACCTTTTTTTTTGAAACTTTTTTTTTTTTTTTTTTTTTTTTTTTTTCTTCTGCAGGAAACACTGGGAGACGCAAATGAGGCAGTGAGCAGAATGAAATTCCATTAATTAAATCAATGTGTTTCAATCTTGGGGTGGGTTCATCCGGAATTCGATTGGGCACCACTGATTTTTTTTTTTTTTTTTTTTTTTAAGAAAACTCCGACTAAGAACTCAGAACACAACCCTTCCTGGATTTCTTAGATTCCTATGAAATCTTCTTCTACCTTCGGTTTGTCCCATTTTCACCCTGTTTCCCTTTTCACCCTGTACTCTCCACCTTCTACCCTGACTCCACCTACCTCCATGTCCTCCCATAATTCTCTTTGTCTTCTACCTGGTTGCTCCATCTCTAGGATTCTTCTACCAATGCCTAATCCTTTGAACGTCCAAACCATCTCAAAGGGGTTCACAAGCCCAAAAAGATCAGGACCCAATGTTTTCAGCTGTGTCTCTGCAGCTTAGTTTTGAATTTCACTGTTTAAGCATCTGATAAAATATTTTTTGATAATGCGAGCTTGGTCCAGGAACAGTCATATTTCAGCACCATCTGGCTGTGAACTGCGATCGCAGTAATTGCAATGTAAAGCAGGCTGCCCATGGTTCAATATTTGCACAAAGCTTTCACATATGGTTGGAATTGCGGGATAGCAGCTGTGGATGGCATGAGCCAAGCATAAGAAGCAAGTCTGAAATGAATTTTAGATCAGCAGAGAAGATGTGCAGACACACAACCTCGAAAGCTCCAGTCGAGATCCTGAATTTGCAGAATCGCTGTATATTTTAACTGAATATATGGTATTTCACACAGCGGCCCAGCACACACAGACGTCCCTTTGAGGATGTGAATGAAAAGTATTGATTTTAGAGAAATAAGCAAAGATTAAATCAGCGCTTTTGTGGCTTTATTTCCATCTTCCCTGTGGGACTGGAATTTGTTTTATTATTCTTGGTCCCCGTGTACTGCAAATACAGGTGCACGTGTCTTACAGTACACATCATCAATCATGGATTTACTGAAAGTGTGGAGTTCAAGGAGGTTAGGTTCAGATTTGGGGATTGGAGGATTTATGTATGTAACTCATAGGAGACCAATGATTTTTTTTTTGCTATTATTGCATTAAATGCAGTTAAAAATAAAACATTCCTAGCAAGATTCTGCAATAACAGTGAATGCAATAAAAACAGGGGTCACTCACCCAGTCCTTGTGGGAAACTGGTTGCCCCCATGGACTACCTGAAACAATTGCGGGTGTGTAGTCAACAAAAATGTCTACTGGTACTGTATGTTTTGAATCAGTTTTAAAAAACGTTTTTCTTATTGACAAAAATATAATGGTAAGAAACCCCTAGAAAGGAATACTGGTCGGGATGGTTGGTGTCTTCTAGAAATATCACCACCAGATAGGTTCATGAGGGACTGGTAAAAAAAAGTGCAGTGTGATTTGGGTGGTGATTGTGGAGACTACCTTAAAGTAGCTCTGAATCTGATGAAGGTCGGTGATCCCTGATCTCTCCAGGTTGCCTCAATGATCAATCTTGGCAACATAATTCAAGGCTATTTAGGAAACACGAGTTTATCACGAGTTTAATAAGAGTTTATCACTATTAGAGTTATTCTGAAGTACTGGTTTCCTCAAGTTACTACTAACATGAAGTATGTTTTCAGATCACCAGATGGAATGAGCATTTACCTGGTTTTTACTGCACGGTATTAAGCATATGAAAGGTTCTCGATGACTAATTCTTAATCACAGATGTCTAGTCGGGGGAAATATATTAAACCAAAGAATTCCAGACTTGAAAAGTAGAAATATATCTGAAGAGCATCATTATTATATCAACGAGAGCCTCTGTACTTAGTCATCATCCACTTGGGGGTCACTGCCACTAATTTATTAAAATCATCTGGGCACTGACCACAGTCCTGTGACATTTTGGTTTCCACCAGAAGGGGGTCTGACTGTATTTACTTGCGGTTGCGGTGAGTCTGCGGGGGTAGAGTGTAAGTCAGCGCATCTGTAGACATGGGCCAACTTTTCCTCCATCTCTTTCTTGATGTGTTTAGTCGCAGCTGCTCACAGATCTGAGTCACGGCCTGGTTCCACTGTGGAAATATTCAAAACATCATTACCACATGACTTAGATTTGGCCTCCTACTGGATGATCTGGACATGGCTGCCACGCGTGTGTTTTGCCACGTATGTGTCCACCTTTGTCCACTGAAGGACGTTGTGCAATTGATGATGGTTGGGTCATCCTTAAAGCTGCGGGCTTTACTATTTGATTTATTTTATTTTTTTTGACTTTCCATGATTCACTCACATTAAGTGGGTTACAATGTAAAACATTAGCACCATTTGGTAGTCTGATGTGATTAGTAGAATTATATGATTGTAATTGTATGTCTTATTTGATGATGATCTTCTCATTTTGGCTTGTCCCTTTTTTCAGGGGTTGCCACAGTGAGTCAACAATTTACATCTCACCCTGTCCTCTGTATCTCAAACTCAACTACCTCCATGTCCTCTCTCTCTACATCCATAAATCCTCTCTTTGGCCCTTCTCTTTGTCTCCTACCTGGTAGCAATTCTTCCAGTGTATCCACTGTCCCTCCTCTGGTAATGTCCAAACCATCTTAACTCTCGTTACCTCGTTCCTGATCCTGTCCATCCTTGTCACCCCTAGAGACCACTGCTATGTATTTGCCCATCCTGGCAATAATATCTTAGGGTGTGTAGATTTATTTTTTTTCTTTTTGAGATTTTATTTTTTTTACAAACTAATCACAGATTTTTCACCTAACTGTAGCCTTGGAGCTACATTAAGTCATGCAGCATTTTTAACAGTTAGCTCGAATAAATTGTATGATGCACACGGAATCACGCAAAGATGCATTTATCTATAACATATGTGTGATGTGGTTTTTGTAGTATAAGTGAAATGTTATGTAATTAGACATACATTTTGAGATTTTGTTGTTGTTATTTACCTGTGAAATAAATGTTTACAATAAAAAGACACAAACATGGCTACAATCAAATAGACGGAATATGAAACAGTACTACTTTGCACTACCTTGCAGCTGGTGGATTCAAACCCTAACCTATGCAGACCCAAGTCCTCTCCCTTAACCTCTAAAACACCATCCCATGTGTTTTAGTGAACGGAAAACATGAACAATCACATCAATTTATCAATAACTATTAAGATTTGCCCTTGACTTTATCTCAGATTTTAACACTGGCCTACAGTGAATTTGAGTTTGACACCCGATCTACATCATTTTTTTTGCATTTTTAGCACAAGATGACTGCATTTTGGAAAGCAAAGTTTAATGCAGTGGTCAAACACATTATGACCACTGCATTTAACCCAACACCAAAATGAACAGTGGTCAGATTTAAGAGCCTGGAAGGCTGTGTGTGGGCCATGCTCAGAGCACCTCAATGGTAATCTGGCAGACGATGGATTCAAACCTTCCAGACCCAAGTTTTAATCTCCCAACTACTAGGCCACCACTGTCCCAAATAAAATAGATTATGAATATTGTTCAGTTGAACATAAGTCCACCCGGTGCCAGGATTCCACTGAGGTGCTCATGGCATAGCACCAACCAACCCAACAAACTTTCAGTGTCCTCACCTGCTACAGGAAGATCATGGTTCACTGAGTTACCCTCAGTCATGTCAACAAGTATCTTTCGGCTACCAAGCATGTCTTCCATAATCCCTGAAGGAGTAATAAAGTTATATACATTTATTAAATTTTCTTTTCTAGAACATGTGTGTTCAACCAACATCTCCCTAAGAAGGACTGTACAAATGCAGCGTCACTCCCATTGATGGTTTCATTGTACAACAGTGACAACCTGTAAACCTGCATTAGGACGGGTACAAGAAGGACTTTTTTTTTTTTTTTTGAGTAGCCAAGTGATTAAAGCTGACATTTTTGAAATTCCTGCATATGATTTCTCATATTAAAAGATGGAAATAATAAAAAAAAAATGATTTGCCTGCAAAGTTCTTTATTTTATTCCGACAGCTTGGTAACTGCTCGTTCTGCTGTCTTGCCTTGGGTGTAGCGCTCTTGTTTTACCACTCTCCAGCAGATGTTAGCGGCGTGGGTCCTTTTTTTTTTTTTCTTCAACCTCTAATTTTCTCTATGTTTTTTTTTTCTTACCTGCTCAGCACAATACTGCAGACAAACACAGTTGGAGACCATCTGATGAACATAGTGAAGCCATTATTAGCTATAAAAGCAGGTATTTTACTCAGGGCGATGGAAGAGACCAAAAATGGAGCTGGGGGACGGTGGAATTTGAAGTTTTTAGAGGGATTTCAACCACAATTATGTCTGCTAATGAGTGATGACATCGTTCCATTTCTGCTCGGTGAGTGTCAACTGCAGAGTCCTCACTCTGCAGAGAGTTCTCAAGCAAGGAATGTGCACAGTTTCTCATGTGGCAGAAACAAGACGGAGGGTTGAGTCATATCTGAGTCACAGCCCCCTCTCAAGGTGGAACCGTAAACAAAAAAACCCAGTTAAGAAAAACTGTTTCACTGTTCCAAACTTTCCCATGCGATGTGGTTAAGGACACAAAACATTGCTCCCGTGATTTATGGATATGGACAAGACATACGTGATGCACGGGACGGCCAACAGGAGTCTTGATAGCACGCTGTTTCTTTTTTTTTTTTTTTTCTGAGAACCAGACTGGCCCTTCTACGGCACATCTTTACACCAGGACTTTCACATGGAAACTGTCCTTGTTGCCCTCTGTTGTATTTTGTGGCAAGAGTGATGAGTCGTAATTGCAGACCATGTCAGTCCCTTACACATAGCTCTCCAAACCACATGAGGGATGTTGCATTTCGCCCCTCATGCCGAGGGTTTGCTCACTGGGGATTGTGGAAGCAACTAAAAGTAAGATTAACATTGCTCGGAGCTCAGCAGCTGCATAAATCACGGCTCCAGTACGTTTCAAGTTTGCACAGTTTGTTTATTCAATAATCATCGTAATAAAGCCGGTTCTCTAATTTAAATCATTAAGAGCTGCATCAAAATAGTAGATTAAGGTCAAGCAGCATCACATTGTGACGCATCACACTCTAGATAAATCACCGGGCCTGGCAACGAAACTCAATCCACATGAGTTTTTTTTTTTTTTCGTTTTATGGCCACTCGTTTATGAGTTTTGTAGGCAGCTGACATCTGCTCTGATCCTCCGACTCATTTAGAGGTAAGACTCACAGGATTCCTCGTTAGTGACTTAACTTTTTCACCAAATGTTTGTTTGTTGCCACTATTTTTTGTTTTTTTTTTCTTTTTCTGAGAAAAAAAGAAGGTTGTTTTGCTCCTGAGTCCCACATCAGAATCTAATTTAGACAAAGATGGAGACTCCTCTGGGGTTTCATTTACTGGAAATGAAGAGTTTCATTCAATTGAGTAAATCTGTTATTGATATTAGTGTTATTTAAGCCAATAAGATATGAATAGTTTAACTCCACATGACATAGTGAAACAAGACGGATGTATTTTTCTACTTCTGTTCAATTTTATACATACAGTGTAAAAAATTTTTGGGTGTATGTCAACATTTTAACACTAAATCTTACCTTAGCTGAGCTAAGGATAAAACCAGTAAGTCTGAAATCTGATATTTGCGCCCAAGGGTACCAGCTGACATGAGTGAGACTCATGACAAAGACACAGCTGAGTCTGATCTCACTAATCACCTCCACCTACAGGAAGAAATGGAGACAGAGGTAGCAATAGGTCATGTAGACTAGTGGTTTTCAACTGGTGGGTCCTGGACCAAAAGTGGGTCACGGACCCGTTATGAATGGGACACGAACAGCTGGTCAAAAATCAAAATAATGTGAACCAGCTGTTGAGCATATGTTTCATTATAGAAAATCTCTTATTTTGAAAAACACACTGTGCTAAACAAAATGAGTATATTAATGAAGGGATTTTTTTTTCTTCTAGGAAAAAAAATTTGCTTGTTTTTTAATTCTATGAGAGTGGGTCACAACTTAATGACCAAAAGAAAATGTGGAATTTAGACCAATATTTCCAAAATACTGGGTCGCAACCCTCAGATGGGTCACAAGATATTTTTTTTTCAAAGGTCCTCTTGCATCTTGATTGATAGAAGTCATTTTTGCTGGTTCAATTACTTCAGTAATACTAATTGTGCAAATAGCACACGGTCAAGAGTACAATACTCTCAATAATGTTCAATGACTTACAAATAAAGTCTATTGACTTGGGTTGTGAAGGTCCTTGACTTGTAAAATATGGTTATCAAGAAAAAAAAAAAAAAAGGGGGAAACAGATTTAGACATTTAAACCCCAGTGTGTAATCAAAAACAAACAAAAAACGTGTTGTACGCTTCATTCACAAAAAAACCACAAGTTTGTGTGACCGGTTGTGACATAATGAAACACACAGGTGTGCTTGACTATGATCTTTAAATCGGTGCCAAATGTTACCCTGCCTTATATGTGGGAACTGAGACAGAAGAACTAGGAAGAGCAGAGTGTTCTCCAGTGAGCGTTGGTTTCCAGATGCTGCCATTAGACATGAAGAGGAGAATAAACACATCCTCATGTCCTTAGCGAAGAATGTTAATACTCTCACCTGCCGCTCCGCTTTTCTTTGATGGTGCCAGCATGAATCGACTTCGCTTGTTGGCACGAGTTTTAACAGGATGAGGCCTGGAGAGTAAGTCGTGTGCGTGAGTGAATACTGGTTTTTATAACCCACTGTGGACATTTTGTCTCAGTAATACTCTCCTGACCGGAGCTAAAAACGATCCCAGGAGTCATAGCGTGGTCCTAATTGGGACAAAATTTATTAGAGGAACATGTGAATGGAACTGAAGCGCTAGTTTAGTTCAGGTTGGGTTTTATGCAATGGGGTCATTGGCAAACCCCTCTGCACAAGTTACTTATTGGCCCAATACAGAAAAAAAAGAGGCCTGAGAGTCTTACTCAACAAGATTTATGCTATTTTTTTTTTTTTACAAATCTCTGACGTAGGGATATAACAAATAATCAAATCCAAATAGACTGGCTGGGAATCAAACTATCACACATTTCAGTGGAGGATGAGATTCTCTGGCAAGAATGTTTTATTGGGCGCTATGTGGATCTATTGTGCAACTCCCTGTTTTAAAAGATAGTTTAGATAGACAGAAGCTAGTTCAACAGCAGCAGGCATTGATTTTTTTTTTTTTTTAATTGATGATGTGTTGTCACAATTGCAATAAAACATCATCAGTAAAACTAACCTGTCTCACGACGGTCTAATCCCAGCTCACATTCTGTAGATGGATTTTATGCAGTTTAAGCCAAATTGAGATGCTTTGGACATGTTCACCGAAGGGACAGTGGATACATTGTTAAAAGAATGATCCCAGAGAGCCACCAGGTAGGAGACAAAGAGGAGATTGATGGATGCGGTGAGAGAGGAGATGGAGGTAGTGGGAGTAGAAGATGGAGAGGACAGGGGGAGATGATAAATGTTGAATTTCTTGTGGTAACCCCTAAATATGGGGCAAGCTAAACAGAGTAGATATGTGTATAGTGGGTATATATGCATATACATATTGTTTCTGCATTTTGACTTGCCCCTGCCAAAACTGTCAAAGCATGGTGCATGTCATCAGCAGGCTGCAAATAGAAACTGTTAATTATCTGCTAGTATGTAGATGTTAGCACTTTGCTTGCATGTTGACAGTCAAGTGCTATAGTTATCTTTATGCTTAAGGGCCTTATCGTGGCCCACAAGTCAAAAAGTACAGGCCCGTGCCTGGTATCAATGTATAGGTGGAGTAATGTGTGAGCTTGTGTAGTGTGAGCTCATCAATTGATCGACATCAAAACCAAGTTTATTTCAAAAGCTTTAATTTTCCCATAGGGAATTTAAATGATTAAAGCACAAAAAGAAGTAAATTAGACACAGGTTCCTAAATAATGCGTACCTGCTGGTACAAATGTATAAAAAATAAATAAATAAATAAATAAAATTCCTTAAAAAATATATGCAGCATTATGTACAGTGTTTGATGGCCAGTTGGAGTGGCTTAGTGCACAAATATATTGTGTTTGTGTTTTTTTATGGTATGGAACAGTGTTTGGTTTGGAAGCTGAGATGCCTCGGAATCAGTCTTCAGCTTCCTCAGCAGTCTGGCAATGAAGACGTCCGTCTCCCGATCTCCATGTCTGCTGCTCCTGGGTGGAGAAAAAAAACTAAATACAGATACGGTGCATGCATTCAACAAACATAACATTTATTATTTTGGTATCAGGAAAGATATTCTCATTGCGGCAAGAATTTTTTTCTAGATATTTTTCTAATTTTTTTTTTTTTTTTTTACAAAGAAGCACCTTTCATGAATGATGCACCTTTATAAACGTAACACCTTGGTGTAGATTTTTGTTAAAGAAATAACTAATACTGCCTTCTCTCCAAGTACCACCACAGCAGTGTTGCCAACAGGATATTTATTGATATTTAAAGACACTTGAAATGAACTTGACAGTGGGAGTCCATATTTACCTGCCAACTCTAAATCCCATGTTTGGTGCTTTGGACTCAGTTCAGAAACACTGGTCTGACAAGGAGTAACTCATGACCCCTAATGAGAGCATTCATCATGGATTCCTCTGATAAGTGCAACCGTCTAGTCCTTTGAAGAGAGCGGAAAACCATGTACCCTTAACAGTTTGCAATTTGACATTTGTGAAAAATGAATGAAGATATGTTACTTAAATTGTGCCTACCTGTCGTTGGTAAAATAAAATATAGGCGTATTTCTCTCGCAGTTTGAAAACGAACGGACCGCAGGTCTCACTGACCACATCGTCGTTATAGGTCAACCAGCGGTCCGCCGGGTCGACTTGCCTGGCATCGGGATCCACCCCATCACAGATGTAGTGTCCTGATAGGAGAGGAGGCACAGATTGAATTAGTTTTAGTAAAAAAATGTGAAAAGCTACAAGACATTCCTCTCCTTTTTACAGATATTCTTGGTTGCATTGCTGGTGTACAACACCTTGCTCATCATATAAATAACTACTTGCCACTTAGGAAAAACAAACATGACGCCCTTCACTATACTGTAATCTGGAAAATTAGGATGTAGCACTAACAAGTGTGGTCAAAGTAAATTTAGACGCCGTCTGCTCATTTAGAGTAGTTGTAATTACATAATATGACAGACTCACCACTTCGTGCCGAGTCGCCCATATGACTAATGCAGCTGACCAAACGGTAGCGGCCGACACCCTGAAAAGATAAAATAGTGTAAAACTGTTTATTAACATAATTCTAGACCATGCCAGGATGGTTGGATTAGAGACATTAGGAATAGGTAGAAGACAGGAGACAGAGCTGGAGGTGGAGGAGTTAAAGATGCTGAGATTCTCTTTAGGAGAGACAAGGATGGACAGGATCAGGATTAAGGTGATTAGAGGGACAATGGATGCATTGGTAAAAGAATGATGAGATAGAGATGAGGCTGCCAGGAAGGACACAAAGAGCAGATTGATGGATGCTGTGAGGGAGGACATGGAGGTAGTGGGAGTAGAAGATGGAGAGGACAGGGGGAGATGTAAAATGTTGATTTGCAACCCCTAAATATGGGGCAAGCTAAACGGAGTAGATAGAAGATACAGAGGACAGAGATGAGATTGGAAACGCTGATTAGCTGTTGCAACCCCTAATTACAGGACAAGCTTTAAGGAGATGGAGAAGTGTACTTTAAATAATACCTGTCTGGAGGTCACCTGGAGTTCCCTCAAAAGTACAATGTCATCGTGGACCTTTGTCACCTGGAACGCTGACGTAAACCTGAATCGCTTTAGTTGTAAAATTAGAACTCTGGAAGAAAATAAGAAAGTATTAAGAGTGGAAGAAGTCACATTTGTTACCTAGTCGTAAGCGCGAGGTGTTCAATGACACATGACAAAAGTGCTAATTCATGTTGACTCACTTTGGCAGGGTGGCAAACGCCGAGTTCTGGACAGATGTTGTCGCACCACAGTCACATTTGTACTCCACCTCTGTCTCCTGCACAGTGTGATGGAGAAAATTGTTATAAAAACCAAAGAGACTACAACTAATTTACATTTACATGTCAGCCCTGTCTTGGAGCCATTTTCACAGTTTTACAAAGAAAAATGATTCTTACACTCCTGTAATTGTCAAGCAGTTGTTTGACTGTTCCTCGAGGAAGCAGATCCAGAGAAAGACTGGTGAAGGACTCTGTTCTCTCGGATTTAGCACCACATCTAAAAGTTGAGGAGTGTTTAGACAACAAGAAACAACAATTATAAAGGCTGAAGAAGATAATGTGAATTAAGATATAAAGATTTTTAGAATTGATGTGTCGGTCTTACGTTTTGCACGTTCTATTGTTCTTCATCTTGAACACCATGTGATTGTCTACAGGACAGTTGTAAACTTTGCCCAATCGCCCAACCTTCCTGTGCAGCAGTTTGCCCAATCTCCTCATCTGATCCAGCACAGCCATGAGGAACTCATGAGCATCCTGTAGATACACATTGTTACACAGATATGTGGAAATACCGTAAGGTATATGTCCCGTAGGGTATAAGTCCCTCAGGACTATCCTGGGGATTCTAGCTAGCTAGCTAGCTATCGATCAAAATACTGGCATAAAATCCGATTGTGATGAGTGATTTACACTGCGCTTCACTCACTTTCTGCCGTAGGTCTGTAAACTCCGGATTTCGCAAAGCAACCTCATACTTAAAGGCAGAGAGCAGGCAGGATTTCTGGTGAACATCAGTAGAAAAGTGAAATTTATTGATGTTCAAAAATGACCTGGAACGAGATATAAAAGAAATGTTATTGTACAACTTTAAAGATGTACAAAGTAAGTATGATGTATGTATCCATGCATGGGGTGTGTTATTGCAGCTGTACTTCAGAAGCGAAGCTTCGGGGATGCTTCCCCAGACTGGCTCCTGACGAGCGATGTCTCTGACAAAGTTCACCAGTGTGAGGAGGCTCTGCAGGCAGGAGTTCATGTAACAGTACATGGCTGGGTTTGGGAATCTAACACACAGAATAAAATACATCTATCAAATGAAACGCATTTCTCGTAATTTTGAGATATGCTCTGGAGAGAAGTCAGAGAACTTCCACCCAAATCACACTACACCATACTGTGAGTCGTCCTGTGTTTGGCGGGCCCACTGAACGGTATGTGGGTTGGGACGGTGCTATGCTTAGAGCACCTGAGTGGCAACCTGGGAGCTAGTGAATTTGGACGTGCCTCGCAGATCCAAGTCTGCTTCCTTAACCACTAGGCCACATCTGCCCCTATTTAATTATTGCTGTATTGTATTATACATTAATTAATTCAATTCATACCATATGCCAATCAATAAAACTAAAGCAAATTAGAAAATGTTTAAATCGCTAAAATCTAGCAAGAATTTGCTAAATCTGTTTTTTTTTTTTTTGTTTTTTTTTTCTGTATGTGTCTTTCGCATTGACAAACTAAGACATTATTAATAGTGATTTGCAAAACATTAAAGTTCTCCACAGAACACCTGATGATCTGTCATGACCCAAATGTACTCACCCTGGATTTCTGGACTGCTGCTGCCTGAAGTGTTTGGTTGTGGGCACCGAGGTAGACGCTTTGGACTCTACCATGTTGTGCTGCCGAGAAACGGAGGGACAATTCTTCTCAGTCCACTGCTGCTGTTTAGTAGCTGAAGCAACCTGAGTGTTGGCGCCACTGGTGACAAAGAAATGCAAGTGCCTCACTGTGAACTTTTTGGCTAGGTGTCTAGCCATCTATTGCACTTGTTCTCGGGTTTGGAGAACATGCACGCAAAACGATCACTTGCTGCCTGATACATATCCTGGTGCCAGGTGCTATTGACATTTTGTGTCAGTGGTTTTCATTGTATGGCTAATCACGTACATTACATGTTGCATTTCACAAAGAACATGTAGATATATTTACCCAGACGTCTTGTACTGCTGTTGCCTGGGGGGTTTGGCTGGAGCCGCCGAGGTTGTTTCTCTGACTTTTCCACATTGTTGGTTAGGAGTGAAGACACACTTTTTCTCTGGGTACTGCTTCTCTTTTGGGGCTGATGTCAATGGACATCTGATGGCAGCCCCACTGTTGTTGAAGAGAAACATGGTTGTATTTTACGTGCCACGGATTAAGGGCTTGTAACACGCCCAAAATCCTAGCAAGTGCTGCTAATGGTCCCATAATGGTTCCATAATGTAGTGGTGAGCATGCCTGCTTCAGAAGCAAGGAGCGCAGTCATGGGTTCAATCCCCAGAGGATGCTTGATAATGTTAATCCTCCCTGCTTTGGACAGAACTGGCTGCTTAATGCACGCATAAATGTTATACAACAAGCAGAAGTGACAGCTTGGAGTAGCCATCTTGAAGAGCTTCTTTTTGTGTGAGATTGCTGACTCAGGGGATCTGTAGATTTTAATACAACTCATAAATCAGATAAACTTTACAGGTTTCTCCACACTTCTTATTTCATGTAACACATCATCAACCAACTGGGAAGGAAAAGGATGATCCTTGCCATGAAACTTGAAGAATATTCAGCTCACCCGAGATTCCTGAACTCTTGTCTTGGGTGTTTGATGGGTATCAGTGCAGCTTTGTCTTTGACCAGGGCGACACTTTGACGAGGAGCGCTGGAAAACTTCTTCTCTTGTTTTTGTTGTTCTTTAGGGCCGTCTGCATTTGGAATGTTGTAGCCACTGGGATATTTAGGAAGAAAACCTTTGACTAATCACTTGTTCATCATTATTCGTTGAGACCCTACTATGAGCAAGCTACTAGCAATTCAAACACCTTAGAATAATTAAAGTAATAAACGCCAACAAACTGTGCTGGTACTAAAGAGAGAACAAAACCAAATGTGACGGGCACGGAAGTATATTCTCTGAAAATGAATTATCATATGATTGTATACAAACACAGTACTTCTGCAAATGTGTACTTCCTCACCCAGACATTCTAAAGCGCTGCTGTCTGAGGTTTGGCACAGCGTCTGAGCCTTTAGCTTCCCTTGGGTGATATATTGAGGTAGTGGGGTGTCTCTTCTCCATGTAATGCTGGTTCTCAGGCGCGGGTGCAACCTTACTTCTATTCTGTTAGAAAGGAACAGGAGTTATAATCAGTCACTAACGAAGAACATTTTGTTCATATTTCACCTGACATTTCTTTTGAAGGATCCAAACCTTAAAACGTTGCCACCACCGAGGCTTCTTGGGTTCTGACTTTTCGTTTTCTTTTTTCGTTATTAGATTAATGAGGCTAGCAAGGAACAAACAGACATTAAGTCAAACCTTTTATTTCATCATCTTGGTTTGTCTTGTCCACTTTTTATTTACCCTTGTTTATGTGGTGCCAGATGATTCTCTGCTCCCTACAGGAGAGAAACGTTTAGATTTTGAGATTAGATTTGAGTTTTACAGCAAATAAACTGAAAAGTTCTTTATTGGAAAAATATCACACTTACCAAAACCTGTGTGGCGAGTTGATTAACCCATGGGGACTTTTCAAGTTTCCAGTTGGAGGCAGCAGCTGCTTTTGTTGTTTGCTGGTGTTCAGTTTTCTGGGGATAGGAGAAGGAGGGACGTCTCTTCTCTATGTTCTGCTGTTCTTGGAGGACCGGTGAGACCCGTCTTCGATTCTGATTTATAATTTAAGAAAAATTTTAAGGGAGAAGGAAAATGCAAACGTTTGAATCCATAATATAGTTCGAAATGCAACAAGTTTGTCAAGAACGCAAACCTTAAAACATTGCCACCAGCGTAGCTTCTTGGGTTCTTTTGTTTGATTTGTTTTACTCTTGGTGGAAGGGTGGACACTGGTGGGAATAGCAAAGAGATGGTTTGGACATGTTTAGAGTAGGAAGAGTGGATACATTGGAAGAAGGATGATCCTAGAAATGGAACTACCAGGTAGGAGACAAATTGATGGATGAAGTGGGAAAAGACATGGAGGTAGTTGGAGTCAGAGTAGAAGATACAGAGTATAGGGTCGTTTGCTGTAGCAATCCTCCAAAAAGCCAAAAAGTAAAGGAGTAGAAGAAACTGTACATCTTACCTTTGCTTTTCATGATACTTTTCCGTTTTCTGTTGAGTGAGAACCAAAAAACGACGGTTATCAAAAGTACCTGCAGTATATGGCATGACCATTATAACATGTCAGCACAAAGTTATCAAATATAGTTTTGCGTCTACTGAAATGAACTAAATGTTGTCAAACCTCTCACCCTTGAGCCTTGAAATAGGTGAGTCTTCTGAGGCTCATGCTTTTCATTTCCTTTTTTCTTTGTTGAGGTAAAAGCGCTGATGAGGACAGAGAAGTCGTCAAAACTTTATTCACAATTTGGCATCTAGGTAAAACTATGTAGTATCTTTGGTATCATTGTGTAAACAATGGTTTTGTCGTAGTTTAATATGAATGAAATATTTCAGCTTATGTTAGTATTCCAGAAAAAAAGTATATCTAAAAAAAAATAAATAAATACCTAAGACCATGTACACGAGCCAAAAATAGGGTTATTCGTTCTCATTTATTACAATTGCATAGTGATTTATACAACTGGCAAAGCTGTCTTTTTTTTTGTTTGTTTGTTTGTTGTATGTGTTTTATGTGATAATACATCAATATTCCAAATTACAATGTTGCAAATGTTATCACCTCTTCTGTGAGCTGGGGATCTGTCTGACCTTCTTTGTCAAATCATCTGCAACGGCTGTTGATTTCTGCTCAGTTGCAAGAAACAAAAGACAGCCAATAAGTCAGGGGGACAGTCAGTCTGAGTGATGTTGACATCGCTAAAGGAAACCAACCATCTTTCTTTATGAGTTGCTTGATTTGTGTCCCCTCCTCCCCCTCTTCTTTTTAATTTGTCCTCTCCTCTGTTTTTTAACAGTTGGCATCTGGGACGCTGCCTCACTGCCTGCTGTCATCATTTGCATATTTTATCATTTTCATCTAAAATGAAATTGAATTCGGCCAATGGCAGCTACTTTCTCCAATTTCCTTGGTTTGACTTTCCTTGCAACTTTCGATCCTTCCATCCTCAGATCAAAGGATAGTGATGATGTCATTATGATATGTACAGTATATCACATTTTTAACTTAACTTAACTTAACTTATGTCATTATTGTTTGAGTTCACACAACAAGGATTCTCTACCCAATGTTTATACACCCTTTACAATGACGCGGGCAGTCAAGATATCTATTATGGGACCTCCCTTGTTGCAACCATGAACTAAATGGCACCTCATGTGGCTGTCGGTATCAATTGCAGACTGTAGAATAAATAATCTTTTTTTTTTGTTTGTTTGTTTTTTTTTTTTTCTACATCTGGGTTTTCCAAAATATGAGCAACTTCAACCACTTACCTGTCTCAGCAGCAGTCAGAACAACAGTCAGTGAGCTTTTATTGGACATCAGCTCTGTGACCCCGCAAGTATGGACTATCATGCTGGCCCTAGTTTGTGAAAAATAAATAAATAAATAAATAAATAAGGAAAAAAATGCTGTTTTTAAAGGTAAATCAGATGTACAACACAATCGTTATAAAAAAAAGTATAAATAATAAATAAGTGTATTCAATGCAAATAATAAAATATATATATAAAAAAACAACAAAACAGCAATATATTCCTTAGAAACAAATAAATGATACAAATATTTCAATTATTTATAAACCAATGACCTACTTTTTTTCTCAAAACTGTTTTTTTTTTATTATTATTCAAACAAACTGTTTTATATTATTGATTTTTTTTACTTTTATTTTTAAAGGGCAAAACAAAGCATCTGAGTGTAAAGATACGGTCAACTGGGGACAATGTATATCCATGTGAAGACAGCGGGACTAATTGGAAGACTGTACAGAGCGGTTTAATCTGGGAGCCGCCGTGATGCATAATTGCTAATTACAGCCGAGTTCAGGCATCAGATGGGATGTTGTCTTTGATCCTTTGTAGTGAATGAATAGCTGGCACAGTGGGAGGCAGCCATACGTACAACCAGGCCAAGTTTGCCGAGAGAAAAAAAAACAAAAAAAAAAAAAAACAAGTAATAAGGGCTCTGATGTGGGCTTATTGGTTTGTACCAGGAAATGTGGGGTGGAGGGCAACTTGTGTGAAAGACTGGGAGTCTATAGGGCAAAAGTCATGACAAGCAAGGTGAAAGGGCATGCTGTCACACAGTGGTTTGCATTTATGTTGTTTGTATATTGGGTTGATGCTGATGCTGGGATATGTTTACTGTGACCTGGCAACACAAGTTGCAATAACAAATTAACAAGGACATTAACAAAAAAATAACATATGCAAGCAATCAATGGTAATGAATTAGTTACTATTCTGACTACTCATAGCAATTACTTGTTAAAGGTTGTGCTTTTAATGATACCAAAACTGGGGCACAACAATAATTACAATAGCTGTAACATCCAAGGCTTTATTGTAAACAACAAACAAATGTAATTCAAACAGCATGATTACAGAGAAGCTGTTTTATATCCCAAAAGTTTAAGGGAACGATCTTTTTCCCATGGCCTAGAGCAGGGTTGCCCGATGTGTAGATTGTGATTTACTAGTACAGCGCAACGGAAGCTTTGCTCGATCATGAGCAATTTTTTTTTTTTTTTTAAATGATAACATTTATGAATACAATACTGTGTCACTTTGTCCCAGAGACAATGTCTCTGTCATTGGTGTGGAACTCTATTGGGTTTGACTCACAGGCAAGATCAAATCAATGGTTGGGGTGGTTGGTGCCTTCCTGCGGTCTCACCACTTGCAGGAAGGTTCATGAAGAGCTGGGATGCTGCGGTAAGATTTGGCCCCGATGACGGAAAAGGGCACTCAGTAAAAGGAAGAGCTATTTATTTGATGTAGACTCACCAAACAATGTGATAATAAAAGAAAATATGGGACATACAGTGGTGTCCACTTTTCTGACCATCATAATTGCACCCATTAGAATATTATTGTATCATTGTTGCTCAAACGCAGAGGAACTGTACCATTCTGAGCCTTTTTGGGCTATTTTTTTTTTTTTTTTTTTCTTTAGAAACCTTAAGTCGGGCACCTTAAGTCGACCATGGACGCTATCTGATATAATTTGGAAGGAGAAAGGAAGTAAAGCAAACTCCTCATCATTGTGTAATTGTGATCCACACAACTGCACACAATGGAACGCATCATCTGTATTGAACCCATCACCAAAGTGAACTGTGGGCAGCTTTGAGTTGCCTGGGGAGCAGTGAGTTGGGATGGTGCCATGCTCAGTGGACCTAATCTGGCAGTTGATGGATTCAAACCTTAAACCCTAGGCCATCACTGCCCCTGTGGAACTGATGGAAGTTCTTGTAGATCATGAGCAGTTATTATAGAAATTAATACGTAAATAAATTTGATTTTGTGGCATTTTGTTACACAATGTCAGATCGAATCCCGGTTAGGGCGGTTGGTGCCTTTCTGGTGGTCTCACTACTTGCATGAAGGGTCATGTGGGACTGGGACTGTGCAGTGAGATTTGGGAGGTTGAGCCCTAATGGAAACGTGGACAAAGAATGGATGTATGGGTGGATACATATAATTGTTTTAGAGTGTAAAAGTAGACATTTTCAAAAAGAATTAAGTCATGTTTGATTATATTGTGTGATATAGGTCCAAACATGTGTCTAAAGATATAATGCTCGCATGTTGGATTTATATTAAGACTGTACTGGAATCTTGTGCCTGTATGATAACAGACAGAAGCAAACTGGTCAAATTAGCCATCGAGTACAACTAAAACAAAGCTAAATGTTTTTTCCTTACATTTTTTTTTTTTTTTTCCCTGTCGATGTCAACCTTTAAAGAGAGGAAGAAGAGGGGGTGAAAGAAATCCTTAACACGACGCATCCGTTTCTAATCAGGGCTCCTGCTGAATTACTCAGTGAGGGGAGAAGAAACAGTAACGCAGGAATGAAATAGTTATTAAAGGACTTGTGTTTGCCCTGCAGCTGCTTTTTGATGATATAATAAACAGTTAATACAGAATGAGATCAGTTAACCCTTAGGGGATGCTCATTAGCTTATTTTTGCAATATTCACATCTGCTCCCTCGGTCCATGCTGCCTTTAATTTTGATGTTTTAAGCTCCCACGTTTTCTATGCATTAGACGTACAAACATAAATGTTTATGTAATCAATTGAGTTTTGCGTAAATACATTGTCTACTTATTCTCAGATTACAGACAAGCTTTTCCTACAACTGTCACTATCTGTCTAGGTCCTGGGAATGATCCCCAACTCCTGTTGCTCCTGTGGAAAATTACTCTAATAGGAGCATTTGTTGCAGGTAAATAGTGCATGTCAAATCAAACATTAGCTAATGTGGCAGGACACAGTTATTGGCTCCAGATTTGATGTCCGTCTGCCACACAGGTTGAACATTTGGTTCACTGATCGAGAAGTCTGTTGTTTTTGGTTGATAACCAGACTGGACATAATGAGGTTAATGTGCTGAAGGAGAGTCGTGCGAAGAGCAGATATCAACAATACTATTTAGATGTTTATCCTAGCGGACCCTGGTCTGTTCATTTATTAGTTTGATATTACTTGGTTCTTCCTGACTTCACTTAGTATGATGGTATATACTGTATGGGCACAGAGGTGAGTACTGTAGTAACTTCTCACTTCTTAGAATATGGTAGTATTCCAGTTGAAGTCTGCTTCCTCATAATGACTGATTTTCCATTGTAGTCTCTGTTGCTTCTTGACATTATTATATTTCAACTAAAAATAAACCAAGTTTATGTTCATTTCCTTCCCTTAATAGTTCCAGTTTAACCAGTAATGGGGAATCTCCTGTCTTTCTCTCAAGAGAGCAACTGCCAAAAAAGAAAACAAAAAAAAAAACATTCTTTGAATAAGAAATGTCACAAGTTAAATTGTTGGCAAAGTTATACAATCTTTACCCTGACAGGAAGTAGTATTGTAGTATTGTTTTATTATTGCGGTTTCTATTTATTTGTTGCCGATAATCAGTGAATAAACCCGTCAATACCCAGAATAGTTGCCGTGGTCTCCCGGGTTGGACCGTGACTGTAAATAGACGTACTTCACAGGAAAACACAGTTTCATTGTCAATTGTTTTGCTACAGTGAGGAGAAACTTCAAGTGGGAAAACTGAAGTGTTCAAAGAAACAAAGAAAAAGGACAATACTTGGAAATGGGGAGAAAAACCTTGTACAACACAACCAGGAACACCATTCCCCAGAACTCTAGCAGACATAAAAAAAAACTAAAAAAAAACTGCCCAAATTAGAGCCATGATCTAGGGATGTCCAATATTAACTTTATCTTTCCAATGTTGTCCAAACACTTAATTTCCAATTGTTATATCTATATATATATATGGTATAAATGTGTTAGGACCCTAACTGCTATTCCAGCAAACCTGCCAAAACTAAAGTATCTTATTGTTGGGTGTTCATTATCGTTGGAAAAAAAAAAAAAAAAAAAAAAAAAAAAAAAACACTAGTTATTGCGGCTATTACATAACTATGCTAAGATTAGGCCAAAAATATCAGCCAACCTTCATTATCGGACCTCCCTAGTAACAACCTCACATGGGGATGCCTGGGATTCTAATTAGTCATATAACTTTATGTTTTTGAATGAATAATACATCACAAACAATTTTATAAATTACATGCTTTAACTTTATAAATATAATTTAAGTTTAAAAAAAAATGCTGAATGTATAAATATCACTGTGCTCTAGTGTGGCTACTCTGTCAACACAAATCACATTGCTCCATACTGTATGCTCTACTGTGGTTGGGACGGTGCTATGGTCAGTGGCAACCTGGCAGCTGGTAGATTCAAACCTGAAGCCTTTTGGACCCAAGTCTGCTTCATTAACTGCTACTTTACCACTGTCACAGTTTAACAAATATTATTAAAAACGGTGTGAAGTCATAATGGATCACAGGCTAAAAAGGTTGGGAACCACCAGTACATGTACTAATGTTATACAACACTAGTATAAAACTCAACCAAAACCAAGAATACTGTCGAAAAAAAAAATTGAATTTCATTCTGTATTAACGTATAAACTTAACTGACTTTGAAACAACTTATTTTTCCTTAAAAAAAAAAAAAAAAAAACTGGGGTAGGGGTGACCTAGTGGTTAAGAAACCAGACTGGGGTCTGGAGGGTTCCCGGTTCGAGTCTTACAACTGCCAGGTTATGACTTAGGTCCACTGAGCATGGCGGCGTCCCCAATCACTGCTACCCGGGCGCTCAAAGCTGCCCACTGTTCACTTTGGTGATGGGTTAAATACAGAGGTAAAATTCTGTTGTGTGCAGCAATGTGAATCACAGGGGTTCGCCTTCTTGTGATCGTTGCTCTTTTGTCTCTGCTGCACCGTATGTCGGAAAAACCTAAACGCACGCTGCTTTGAGTCTGGCTAAACAGAACACTCTGGGATTTTTATGCTAATATGACTTGAGTAACATCTGATTAACATTAGAGCAAGCGTTTCAAATGAACAAACACTTCCTCGCAGCCTGTGGATGTGCCAAGGAGTCTGGTCCCCGAAGACAAGAGGATCTGAGCATATGTGTTTTATTTATTATTTATTTATTTTATGTCTTCAAAGAGACGGGCTGCTGGATAGCTGTGACTTTCTCCCACTAATGGCTCTTGATTGTTTGCACACACAGCCGGTGTTATTACATCCAAACCACATTATCATGGCTGGGTCTACTCTGGGCCTACTTAGGCTTCGTAGTCATAGCCAACACAGGAGGTAGGACTCTGTTTTTTTTTTCCTCTAAATCCAGTTCTACCTTTGACTCTTCTTCAAACTTTAGATGAAACTCTCATGATGGATCATCCCTCTACTTCCAGAAACCATAAATTTAGGGCTACAAATCCATGGCTGCCCTGGTGGAACCCCACAACTCTTGGCATAGACAAAGATAAGAGGGATAAATTAATCCTAGACGCTGCAGCGAGGGATCCAACAAATCAAGTGAAAGGGATTCTCTGAAACGGCAACGGGTCCCTAATGATACTTTAATCATCGACAAAACTTTGTCTGCTTTTGCAATTTCTGTTAGAACTTCAATTACCTTGGAAGACAAACAGAAATGTCCCTGCTGATCATCTACAGGATCTTGAAAGATCTCCTCCAACTCCTAACATTGTGATTTAACATGCGAACGCCTGACCTTTGTCTTTAAAGCTGCTGTCATCGTCCGGGGGGGAAGAACGTTAAGGTCAAAGCTCGATTGTTGACCATCAAAGACATGGAAAATATGTTGTAATAGAAACATCGATTCATGTCTGTTTTTTTGTGATTTAACGAAGATCAAGCCTGATGTATTTCTTGGACACTGTCTCATTTTTTGTCCTGATCTGTCTTCTTGCTAATCTTACATCTCTGTTGAATAGTGAATGTTTGCAAGGTTAGTCCAGGCCTGGAGATACATCAAAAGATGGACTCTTATTTGCTGAAACATAGGAAGTTTTTATACATCTATATCATCCCATTGGTATAATACCATTGTCCGTTTAACTAGTTTGTCAGTTCAATGGGAATTGTTAGCTTTCCATCTAAATTTACTTGAAAATCTCATGTTGGTGCACATCACATAATCAAAATTAGTTTACGACCATGGTAGGTTTCTTGAAGATGTTTCTCCTCTTTATCCAAAAGGCTTCTTCAGTTCTGACCGACTATAGGGGAGTTGTGCTATTTAACCTCAAAGAGGCTGCATACCTGTGAAAGGAGGTCATTGAAGAAAACAACAGACTTATGAGGGAGGTGGGGTCACATGTAAGATAGACCACACCCTAGTCTACATGAGCCAAATGTACAGTTGGAAGTACTAAGGTGTGGTGGTATTGATATCACCTGCGTGGACCTAGGTGTCTTGATTGTTGAAGTAAGTTCTTTTTTTTTCCTTTGTGATGAAAGTGTAGTCTGACTCTTAGAAATAAAGGAGAATCTCAGAAAAAAAACAAAAAAAACAAAACAAAACAAAAAAACTATGGTTGTTGTTGTTTGGTTGCACCAATGTAGATTTCAGGGCAATAATTTAAACTACCTACTAACTAGCTACTAACACTACTACCCCACATACCGCAATCTTGATTGAACTGCTACTATATTTCATAATACTATTATATATACATATATAATGACAGCATTGACTACCACTTAAGCTACTAACATTACTAACATTAACCTTCCTACTTATATACTTATATTCCAACTGTATATATATATATATATGTGTGTGTATATGCATATATATATATATGTATGTATACTACTACTACTTCTTATCTACAAGCATCCAATGTTCACTGTTCTAGTTCTACAAACCTCAACTTCACTCATATTGATTCTTATCTATTGGTCATTTATGTACTTTTGTATTTATCTCTTGTTCATCCATCCAATCATCTGGGTTTCTCTTTTTGTGATGGTCCATCACACATTATTTTTCTGCAACAACTTCTCCTCGCAAGTCTCAAGCCTCTTGTAGGCTAAATACCAGGATTCTCCACTCCTACAACTACTATGTCCAGTTGATCCCAAAGTAACTATTTTCTGATTAAATTACCTGAAAGACTGAGAACGTACACTGACGTGAACATCACATACATTGCCAGTGCTTTCCTTGGTCTGTGTCTTCGTTGCCAATATCCTTTTTTCCATTCAATCTTACTCTGATACAAAAGCTTATTTTCCTTTTCCTGGAAAATGCAGACTTTTGCTGGACCTGCAAAAAAAAAATTCAAATTGCAAAACCATACATTTTCTTGCTCTGAGGAACTACATCCAACCTTGCCGTCTGTGAGCAATTCAGGCGCGGCCATAAAGTAATCAGTCAGGTCACTTAAATGCGTCTAAACGCTGTCGAGCAGCGTCGGCGACACCTGCTGCAGAGACTCCATATCAATTACCGGGCTTCACATGAAAGCAGTAGGTCTCAGGTGTTAATGTTCACTGCAGACGTGTGTAAAACACACTCCGTACCACATGCACACCAACACGTGTCTCCCAAGATGTCACACCCACAAACACCTGTCCGGCCATCGCTATTCTCACTCCACTTCCAGCTGCGCAGCTGCCCAGACTTTCAGCGTGGGCTTGGAGGCTCACTTATGCACCAAACGCTGCCTGGATATCAAGTGAATAATGCAGTGTGGACGGGGTTAGGCACCAGGGTCAGCTTTTCAAAGTCAACACTTGACAGAATTCTTATCCTCTGCCATGTAAATTTGACACCTGTCAAATTTTTACGTCAGCGTCTCTCAGATCCAAGATAATTCCTCTGCTGTGAAGGCGGCTCTGCATCTTAACACCCGACAGGCTGAGCTGTGTCTTTTTATACCGGGTTATTTTGAAACGAACACTAACTCTGCTCCCAAATTATGTGTTTTTTTTTATTGTTCTGGGCAAACAACAACGAGGGAACTATAATGAGAAACTGTGCTAAATAGACTAAACAACACCAATCTGCTCTTTGATTCTAAATCACTGCCCCCCCTACTGGCTTTAGAGGTGGCTGCGAAAGGATTAAAAGGTTGCTTCTTCATGAAAAAGCAATGCGGTGACTTTGAATTTCACCAAGATAATACACTTGATGTCATTTTTTTTTTTGGATGAAGCAACACACCCTTGCCTGAGAAAACACAGAGCTTTTGCCAAAAAGAGGTTTTTTTTTTTTTCTTTTTTTCAGATTTTAATTTTTTTGCTTATTTGTAATTTGTAACTAATCACCAGTTTTGGGACTAACACATCACTTGTAACACCGTTACGCAATGAAACTACGTTTCCCGGTAACTAATAACATAATGCGTTTCCCATTCAGTAATGCCATTATTGTTACTGTGGTGACATAGGTTAACATTTCTGGCTAAGCCAATCAGAAAGACATCTAGGCGGGTCTTTTTGCCTTATAGGGAAATAAACAGCACACACCCACAAGCAAGATGACGGCGAGTGGCAAGTTGTTACAATAAAGATGCCTTTCAAAATGTCCAAACATGTATTTATTTATTTTTTTTTTGTTGTACCACTACGTTTCTTAACTAGTTATTAGTCATTATTAGCTATTAATTACTTTTATAATTTAGTAACTAGTAACGTAACTAGTTACTTTTTCAGAGCAGCAACTAGTAAAGTAATAAGTTACTTTTTAAACTAACTTGCCCAACACAGCTAATGACCTGTTTTAAGATTCAAGATTCTTTAGTGCAAAGTGTCCACACGAGTAAAATAAATTGGGTAAAAATAAACAAATAAAATAAAATATGAAAAAAATCAAAATATATAACAATATACACAAGTTAAAATAAAATAAAATAAAAAAAAACAGCAGGCAGCACAGAAAAAAAAAAAATGTATGTGCAGTATGTGGATACAACTTTACTTACATTCATACACATATACCCACACATATGTACACACCAACACAACCATATGTATGTATGTACACACATATATTTGTACATGTGTATGCATGCAAATAGCAACAGTTGAAAATAAGTTAGTTCAGCAGATGGCAGTGATGCTGCTACCACTGTAGAGACCAGACATGTACGTAAGGTGACACATTTAGCACTTTATATATTCATTCATCTTCATCCTCTCATCTGTTTCTGGGTCTCTGGGGAAACAGTCTCCAAGACTGACACCCAAATCACACCACGCCATACTGTGAGCCTTGTGTATACATAAAAACATAAAGTTTTCTCAGTTCTTACGTGGATTATTTGACTCTTTCTATTGGAATAAAATAACATGGACAGATTTAGTCCCCGGTGTCATCTGATGCCTTTGTCCTTACGTAGGTGATGATTAGCAACCATGATGCACTGGGCTGCATGTCTGACTCCAGAGGTCGACTATGTCAAAACTGAGGCTGTGATTAATGGTCAAGTCTTCAACAGTCCCTTTTCACAGCCCATGTGGCACCGGCCTCAAATATTCAGCTTGATCTACGGGGCCTGACCCGCTCCCAGAGTTCACGGGTCAACTACAGCATGAAATATGGCCGTCCCTTGTGAGAAGCAAAGGTGGCTGCTTCTCAGTTTACCTCAAGCTTGGAAAACAAAAAGGAGGCAGGAAAGGAGGGAAATGGAGGAGGGTTATAGATGTGCGTCCATAAATTAGTGCGTGTTTGATGTCACGTTAATGACACAGCAGTAAAAGGTATTCACTTCGCAGCAGGATGACTCCCTGACTCTGGGGCTTTCACTGGCAGACTGACAGACATCTTATTTGTGGGATAACCCGGACAAGTAGAGGACCACAAATTAAAAGGAGGAGTTTCTGAATTGAGTGGCTGTTTAAAAAAGAAAAAAAAATTTAAGTTACGTAGGAACATAGAGAGGAGCACCAAGATGGATGCAATCATATTGGAACAGGAAATCAGGCCAAGGCCTCTTAGTTTGTGCAGCTCTGCTGATCACATCAGAGCCACAGACAAAGGGAAGGAACATCTTTTAAAGTGTGTTTTATTGACAGTCATAAAAAGTAGTTGGGATGAATTGTGTCTCCGGGGAATTGGCTCAAGATGCAGTTATAAATCTGTTTTCTCCCCCTGAGGTAAACAAACATATGTGTAACTCTGAACTTTTAGCTCTTTGATTCTCAAGATGTCTTTGCTTTATGTCTTTTTTTTCCCCTGATTTAGCCTAAATATGACGTCTTGTTTCGGCAAACACAAAGTTGCAGTTTCATGTTCTATATTTAGGGCCATTGTAAGTCATGGCATCAAAAGGAAGAGCTGTTTGGTCCACTAGTAAAAGCTGCAGAAGAAGGTTTAATAAAAGCTGTTTGTGCATCCATTACCCGAAAAAGTAAGTTTTCATTTGGTGTCGAGGTTTGAAGGACTTTTACTGCATTGGAATTTACTATTCTTATGTCATCCTTTGACGTTGGCAGCTTCTGTCCCCAAACATGTGGCTTTGGTTGAAGTTAGAAGCAGCCAAGGCTGCAGAACTATGGCGACTGTGTTTTAAGGTAGCAGCAGAGGCTGCAGCATTGAGGACGTTTTGTTGTGAACGCTGGTGACTGGGTCATTGTAATATGTATATGTTTGAAGGTCATTGTGCACCGTGATTTAACAGTGATTTTTCACTCATACGATGACGACTCCAATTGTGCTAGCAATTTTCACCTCACAACTTTTTTTTTTTTTTTTAGAACTATCTTTTGGGAGTATCCTTCAGGAAATTATGCCTCTGCATTTAACCCATTGCAGTAGTGAGCAGGTGGCAGCCAGCTGAGCTAGCGCCCGGGGAGCAGTGTGTTGGGCAAACGCCATGCTCAGGGCACCTGAGTGGTAACGTGGTGGTATAGGGGATTCGAACTGGAGGCCTTGCAGACCCAAGTCCAATTCCTTAACCACTAGGCCACCAACTGCAACTGTATCACCTTCAAACATATTAATGCCAATTTGCCCAAGATTCCCCCTCCACCATACACTGCACATGTGCAAACAGAGATTTGGAGGAGAAAGCAGGAAAACAACATGGAGCTGAATGGCAGGACTGACAGACCAGACTGACCACGTCTGTTAAGACATTTCCTTGTCCTTGTTCATCCTGGCATCCACCGGCTGTCAAGTTGCCACTGAGGTCCACTGAGCATGGCGGTGTCCCCGCATGCTCAAAATTGACCACTGTTCACTTTGGTGATGGGTTAAATGTAGAGTTTTGTCCTTGTTGCCTGGTGTGGTGTGGATCGCCCTGTAACTATGTCACTATTGCTTTCCTTCCCTTGTTCTTTTTGGTGTTTATGCACAAAATGGCACACATTTTCAGGGAAATTAGTTTTATTTGCTTAGCATGACTACAGTCTCCCACCTCCTCAGTGGATCACACCAATATTGTTTATTGTTACATTAGTCAAAAAAAATGTCTTCTACAAAGGAAATCTCTCTCCTTATCATCTTTATTCACATTACATTCTATAATATTACATATGACACTTTTATTCAAAGCAGTTCTGCCTGTAGGAGTCAGACATGTCATGTATGATCATAGCGTCTGATCTGTCCAATTGCACCCGATCATTGGACTGCAGTGTGTGAGAACACCGATCGTGAGCTCGAAACTGAAGGAAAGGAAAGCCGACTCGTTGTCATTGTGACGTAATTCACACACACTTTTTTTTTTCACATCACTGCACGCAACGAAATGTCACCTCTGCATTTAACCCATCAGTGAGCAGCTTTGAGGGGGGACGGTGGACATCAGTAACCTGGCAGTTGGTGCATTCGAACTTTGAACCCTCTGGACTCCAGTCCGGTTCCTTAACCACTAAGCCACCATACGGTTAAAATGTTTTAGCAGCCATGAGAACAAATCACACAGTGTACGCTTGGCCTTGTATTTATTTTTATTTTTCAAAAGTCTGAACATAGCTTAGACCTTGTGTTTATTTTTAACAAAAAAAAAAAAAAAAAAATTAAAAACTGCAGCACTGGGTTCAAAAGGACTTCAGTGTTTCATGAACAGTGACGCGACCCAATGCCAAAGCTTCTTTTGACCTAAGGTGTAGGGAATGTAAATGCATCAACCTAAAAATCGTGTACTGTTAACAGATGGATGTTTTCGTCGATGTCGCACGTTGAAATTATTACAGCAGTGTTTCAGTGCAAGTGTTGAATGTAACGGCAGCCTCTTGTTTACCCTCCGTGCTGGGTGCAGATTTATGATGCTTTCTTTTCACTGCGCAGCCTGCAATATTTTTTGCCGTCCACCCGAGGAATGACCTTAGATTCCTGCTGTGCTGTTTCAACAGTGAGCTCGCTCTAGACGGGAGTGACTGGTAGTCTCTCAGCTCCCGAAAAACAGGCCCGAGTGGCAAACACACACACGGGAGGCAGTGCCATGATGAAGTCCAGACGGGACAGCCCATGCAGCTTATCTACTCTGGGCTGTTTCTATCTCTGACATCATTTTCGTTTGTAAAATACAGAGAGAGGGAGAGAGGGAAGCGGTATTCAACAACATGTTCCCTTCGTCTTCGTTTCCTTCCTTTGACTGGATTCCTAGAGCTCGCTTCTTTTGTTTTAGTCCAGGATGTGACTCAAACTTGTTCAGCAATAACAGACTAAAAGGCAGGTCTGGTGAATACATAGAAAAATTAGATCTAATTCTTATATACCATAACCAGAGTGAAGTGTTTTCTTTCCTCTCATTTTTTTAAAGTCAAACTTTTATATCTTTACCTTCATTCTTGGAAAAAAACAAAAAAAAATTCCTTTTGATTCTTCAGTTCACACTCTCTGAACTGAGACAAAAGGCAGTAACACATGTGTGGTCTGCTGCCATCTAGTGCCAACATGGTGTTTGCCTCTGGTGTCCGTGTGTGTGTGAGAAACAAGGGCCATTTATTCATTATGATCTGTAAAAATATATGGCATTTCCCAGTCATTACCCTCTGGATTTTACAGCCATCTACAGCCCCGGGTAACTCTGTAGTTTTAGTGAACATGACATTTTAGATTTCAACTCATACAAACATTTCCACTATGGTGGGTGACCACAGCAATGATGATTACCGTGGTCTCTTTTTCGTCCATGTGGTGCAGAAAATAGCCCGAGTAAACACAACGTTTTGGATTTTGTGTAAGCACATGTCAGTATTTGTCATTTTAATATCTTTAACCATAGGATCAGCGTGGTGCCGTAACAATGTTGTTACAGGCAGTGTTTGTGCGCACATTTGTTCACATCGTAATTGGATCAAGGTCTGCGGCGCGATGGCTGCAAAATGTACAGCAGAAGACACACAGAGCGAAACACGGTTTTAGATTTCCCCTCATTTTCTGTAGCTTTAGTTCAGTTAAGATGTAAAAACAACGATAGATAGATAGATAGATAGATAGATAGATAGATAGATAGATAGATACCATATGTGTCAAACTCAGGGCCCGGGGGCCTAATTTAGCTCGTTGAGTCATGTTGAAATCATTTAATAAAGTCCATGCAGCAGAGTTTCTCAAAATGTAAAATTTTGTATTTGTGGTTTTGTCTATATTGCCGTCCATTTACAACCTGACTTCCCTAATAAAACTATTGTTGGTGTGGCCCAGGAGTGACAGTCAGGCCCACACTAGGGCATCACTGCCCCAGAAAGAGGGATGGATGGATGGATGGATGGATGGATGGATGGATGGATGGATAGATGGATAGATAGATGTGCATAAAACCTATGTATGGTCAGAAATGTTAACTCACTACATCTCCCATGATGCAAGTGGTTCCTCCTCGGATCATGTTGTACTGTTCAATAAATGTTAATCGAGTTTGGCCCACAACTTTACTCTCCATTTCACTTTCCCACACCTGGAGTGATACAGTTTGATCACCACTGCTTTGAAATGCAAAGACTGACAATAAATGTACACATGGCGTGCTCTGTCCTCACGTTGCATTTGTTGTAATGGTTCTTTTTTTTTATGAATGTGTCCTTGTATTCATGTCTGTGCCATGTGGTGATTTATTGCAAATTAAACATTTTGGATCCAAGTTTAATGCGACTTTGAAACTCCATCCTTTTAATAGTGGAACATTTCAACTATAAAATGATTAAATAACAACAAAGTCGCTCCCAAAGTGTTGGTTTGTGGCAGTTCTGCGCGTCATCACCTATAAAAATCGGTGCATCATTTCACAGTTTTATGTTCGCGCTAACTACAGGCGCACAGATGTGTGCACGAGGGAATCACAGCTCTGAGCTAATAATAGTCTACTTAAAGTGCGCAGATTCAGGCTTGACATCATTTCCAGCGGAATGAAGGAAGGAATGATTTCCTCCCTTTTTTATTTTGATAATTGTAAATCCTTCATTACAGGACGACACCTCTTTTGTCATGATAGTGTGTGTCCTCGAGCTAAAAGATAAATTTGTTCAGTTTGTCTCCTTTTATATCTGTGTTCTACACAACAGTTTTATAAATATGTTATTTTTCCATTTTTACCAGTTATAAATCACATTTTTATGCCGTTAACTGCTTAACGTGCCACAGGCGGCGGGGAGGCTGCCTGTGACACATCAGCAGTTATTAGGAAAACACAGTTAAAAAGTGCAGAGTACCATCACCTTTTTCCAAGATGAAACAGAAGAGCTGAAGAATGTGGAAAGAAAACAGAGACTGAAGATCCACTCGGAAAGGTAAAAAGTAACATTTCCATGTGATGAAGTAGTTTACACAAAAACAATTGATATAATATGATATTTTTTTGGATTTATTTTTATTGTAAACAAATAATTTTGCAAATATATGGGTAACAATTATATATACAGTGGAATATACATCACCTAAAGCTGATTACTAATTCAGTTCACTCACAACACATTATCTTACACTGGGGTGGACAATTATTTTGACCCCCAGACCACTGCAAGTACTAAAATCTGACTCTGGATCTGCGTTAGGGGCAGACTGATTGAACAGTATATATGGAGATAAATGATGTAAAAAGTCATGCTTTCTATCGTGATTTCTACTGGGGGAATGATGACAATGCAAGAAAATAATGATTATATAAATACATAGTATAATATATGTGAGATCTGTCTGTGCCTGTTCCTGCAGTTTGCTGACAGTGGTTTAATGAGTGTGATCACAATCACCTGTGTCTTTGTAATCAGTCTCACGTGTGTCACCTGGTGCTCTTAGTACATATACCCCTGTCCCTCGTTCAGTCTTTGTGGGGTCATGTCCTGTGTGAAGCTACTATTTGGTGAATGTGAATGTGAATGTGAATGTGAATGTGAATGTGAATGTGAATGTGAATGTGAATGTGAATGTGAATGTGAATGTGAATGTGAATGTGAATGTGAATGTGAATGTGTCTTCGTTTCTCTGTTGTGAAGAGGTATTGAAGATTTGTGAGGTTGCCATATAGTAGAGAATATGTAATGGAGATGTATTGGAATCTATGTTAGTCCCTGTGGGTCTTGATTTTTTTTTTTTTTTTTTTAACGTTACAAAGCTTTAATTTCCTATATCATCAAAAACAAAGCTTGTTTTGGGTGCTGCATTTGGGAATCCACTGAAATGCAAAATTAAAAAGACCGATGTGCCACACCTGGTACCTGGGCCTTGGTTTGCCCAGATGTGAATGTGAATGTGAATGTGAATGTGAATGTGAATGTGAATGTGAATGTGAATGTGAATGTGAATGTGAATGTGAATGTGAATGTGAATGTGAATGTGAATGTGAATGTGAATGTGAATGTGAATGTGAATGTGAATGTGAATGTGAATGTGAATGTGAATGTGAATGTGAATGTGAATGTGAATGTGAATGTGAATGTGAATGTGAATGTGAATGTGAATGTGAATGTGAATGTGAATGTGAATGTGAATGTGAATGTGAATGTGAATGTGAATGTGAATGTGAATGTGAATGTGAATGTGAATGTGAATGTGAATGTGAATGTGAATGTGAATGTGAATGTGAATGTGAATGTGAATGTGAATGTGAATGTGAATGTGAATGTGAATGTGAATGTGAATGTGAATGTGAATGTGAATGTGAATGTGAATGTGAATGTGAATGTGAACGTGAACGTGAACGTGTCTTTGTTTCTCTGTTGTGAAGAGGTATTGAAGATTTGTGAGGTTGTCATATAGTAGAGAATATGTAATGGAGATGTATTGGAATCTATGTTAGTCCCTGTGGGTCTTGTTTTTTTTTTTTTTTTTTTTTTTTTTTTTTTTTTTTTTTTTTTTTTTTTTTTTTTAAACGGGGTGCTGCATTTGGGAATCCTCTGAAATGCAACATTAAAAAGACGAATGTGCCACACCTGGTACCTGGGCCTTGGTTTGCCCGGGTATGGTCTGTCATAATATTTAAAAAAAAAAAAACATTATTATGGGCCGTACATATGTTGTATGCACAAAATATTCTATAATCAATTTAAACATATCCACCCCTGGTGGACACACATGTTTTTTTTTTCTGTCACTGCTTATATAATCAGCTCTGCAAGACCACATAAAATTGTGTTTTGGACCAAATTTGGGCCCACAGACCATTGACACATTTGATTAAAAGGGTCAATTAATACTGTCCTGAAAAAATGTAAGAATATAGACAAAAACATAGGAGAAAATGCATGGATCTATCTACTGAATCAGACTATTGAGCAGTGAAACATTTTACTTGCAAAAGCTACAATAATTAGTTTCACTTTTGGTATTTACAATATTTATCAGGAAGTGTATCAGGTCAGTGCTGGGCCCATCACAGATCACATTCTTCTGGCTTCAAGTATTCATCACAAAGAGACATTTTGTTGCTCTCAAAGTTTGACTTTTTATTGCTCAACCAAAAATGTACAAATCCAGACTTTCCCAGTTCACGGAGCCTCAGGCCTGACTTCTTCCTTTCTTCCTGTCTATCATTTTGTCCAAGACATACATGGAGACCGCTGAGACTCACATATAACTGTATGTTGCTTGGCACCGCTCTTCCTCTCAGTCCAACATCATGACCACAAATTTATGTGATGCACCAAGTGCAACAGGGAGACGAGGATAAGCTATTGAGAGCCGTGAGGCCTTCGGGTCCTGCAGGAGAGGAGCATGGCGCCGGGCTACCTTAGCAAGCAGAGAATTTACTACCTGCAGGTCCAAAGGCCAGGGTCACACTGGGGGGACACCGGGATTCTAAGGTAGAGAAGTGGCTGTGGAAGAAATAACAAAAGCCTCTTGTCAGGGATGAATTGTGGTTTTAAACAGAGAAATGAAGCTTGTAATGTCTGCAAGAATGATAGGGCAAAAACCTGGGCTCATATAAAGACATTGGACAGGTTTAAATCAGTGCCAGTCTGTGTTGTTATCTGGACATTTATCACCAACCAACAGCAGTTAGAGTTAGGGAGTCAGGACTACGTTAGACATTGTCTGCAAAGGAAGAATGAAAATGCAACAATGCTGAGAGAAAACCTTGATCAGTGACACTGGTTTGAATTTACCTTCTATTTATTATTTACTCCACAATATTTGACTCTCATTTGAGCAAATTGTGAGCGTTTCAAATGAGTTAAACCATATAAACAAGGAGCAACTGTGCAGAATTCATAACATATCACGGAACACTATGCCACTGTATTGTGTACTTATTCTTTTTCTAATAAAGTCCAACTGCTGGAAAAGTTAAAACACACGATCATCGAAGGCTATTGTGAAAGCTTTCAGCCAAGTAAGGTCGGACTAAGACATTCACAGTGAAGCCGAACGTGCTGATAATGACTGAGAGGCCAAAAAAACACAAAATAAGTTCTCTGTCGTAAAAATATCAGTGGTCTCAGGTCAACTAGTAAATACTTCACTACTACTTCTAAATATTCTGAAGTACTGCACCGCTTTCTAACCAGTGGGTGTGTAATACTGCTCCCTTCAAGAGGCTAAACCCCCAATTCTTCAACCACAGTTCAGTCGGAGCCAGTTATTTGTTTGATCCTTGGTGAAGACTTGTGGTTCTGCTGTATAGAGTTCTTACCATAAAAGTGTAGATGTTTTCTGGGCTCTTCAACTTCCTCCCCTCAGTCCAACTTTCCAAGAAGAGATCATACTGCCAATGTGATTGACAACTGTGTTTTGTGATGTATAGATTCCCACTGTTTTATTAGTAACAAGTGTAAAACGGATTTAGCCACTTCAAAATAAAACTCAACATAGAGTTTGCACTCACTTCCCCTTTTATTTTGACATCTGCCATTGAGTCTACTTCCCCTGTCCATATCCCTGTCTGACTCTCATTAGTCTGCACTCTGAAAACTAACTACACCTGTTTTCAATTGTGTGTTCCTCCCGAATGTGTGTGTTTGTGTGTATAGGAAGTGTGCTATGTTGTTAGACATTTTTGCATTATTGTTGATCCTTTTCTATGACAACATTTTGGTTACTGTGGCCTTATTGCACATCAGCTGAACCTCCCGTGTCCTGATCTTCCTTGTGTCTCACACTTAAGGACAGTCTAGAACTGGTTTTATTGAAGCCTAACTTTCTGCCTGAATATGGAAATAAATCAGTGAATCATCAGAAAAGCAATTGGTTTTCTGTTCAGTTTGTCCTATGTTGTTTCTTCAATTATTTAATTAATTTTTATATATTTTTATTGTATCATCCTTCACTTCATTCTCAAACTATTGCACTTTTTTTTTTTATGTTCTCCCACTTACGCACTGATGTAAAACAAATAATTACAGATTTCCCATAAACCATAAACTCAAAGTGTCCAACAACGCAGGCCTACTTCTCTGACCTCACAGCGAAGCAATGTAAAAACCAAAAAAACATCCATACATGAAAACACCCTTTGGCCGCTCATCACTGGAAGACACCTGTTGGAGACGTAGTTGCGTGCAACAGTGTGGAGCGTGTTCAAATGCAAGGCTAATCAAGGGTGCAGATGCAGGGGTCTGTAATCAGAAATGATACTCGGCGATGGAGTCATTCATCACATTTGCTGGAAATTAATACTTTTTGCAAAAGTCAAAGTGTTTTATAGAAACCGTGCAGAGATGCTGTACAGATCCCACATGTGGCCACCAGAGCTCTTCACACAGCTATACATAGGTGTTACCACATTACATGGCAGCACTACAGAGGAGAGTGATGTCTGGCCAAAACAAACAGACGCAGGGTGATTTATACAGAGGTGATATATGTTCTCAATGCCGACAGCTCTTACACTTAGTCTGCTGACTAAGTGTAAGAGCTGACTATTCTGGCCGACCGGCTGCAGTCAGTGCATGTAGTACAAGCAAGTGAAGGGGTCTTTAGTAGTACAGTGCATGCTGAGTGATGTATTTTAGCAACACTTCCATATTGAACAATATTATATTGTATTATATAAGTTTGACTTGCTGCACAATGCCATGAGAGGTGTGTCTACAACTTGGATCTACATTTTTACTAGTTACCTGTTGTCTATGTCAGTGGGTCGCAACTGATCTGGCTTCAGGACCCACCATCACCACTTCTACACCTCCATGAGTTGCAACTGGTGAAGATGCCTGGAATCCAAGAAACATTTTATATTTTTGAAATGTATTAAATAAAACAAGTAACTGTTTTCTGGTAGTAAAGATAAATACTTTTTTCATAGGTCTTCATTATGGCCTGGGAAAGGACTGTGACTCACTGAAAACAGTGAGAATCCCTGATCTGCGATTATGTCTACCTTTATATATTCATTAATGGGGGAAATATATATATATACAAATATATATATATATATATATATATATTAGAACACCCTTGTTTTATCCATTTTCTTGTTTATTTCAATGTCCATGTCCATTACCACTGAATTTACCACGTGAATACAATGGACAGGACAACATGCAATGCCTTAAAGTCTTATTTTTGGCAATGCAAACCCATAGAAATTAATTCTAAAACTTAACTTAGTTAACTTTAATTTGGTTACTATTAAAAAAAAAAAAAAAAACAAAACATGGAAATGGCAAAATATCATCTCTGTTACCATTATTTGGAAAGGAAGAAAAGCAACTGGCTTGACATTGTGACCTACACATTAAACACATCACTAAAGTGAACAGTGGGCAGCTTTGAGTGTCTGGTAGTATGGTTGGTGCCATGCTCAGTGTTAACCTGGCAGCTGGTGGATTCGAACCAGGAACCTTCTAGACCCAAGTTCAGTTC
>JAFBJS010011346.1:0-15400 GCA_016785265.1 Paraplagusia blochii | reverse complement strand
TAGTATATATCTATATATTTATATTAAATATAATACAAAACATATTGTATATTTTCAAAAATCTATGTTAAATGTTAAACGCATTGTCATTATATGGTCTATAACATTTTTTGGGGGGAAAAAAACTTGGGAGTCTGACATTTTTCATTTCTCCTAGATAGCTGAGTAACACATATAACATATTTGAACATATACAAATATATATACGTGTGTGTGTGGGTGTGTATAGAAAGAGAGATAGACTATGTGACAAACTTGTTTTGTAAATGTGGGCTATGTAAATAAAAATTGATTGATTGATTGATTGATTGATATTGTGTGTATATATATATATATTTATATATGTGTATATATATATACATACAATATCTCTTTCTCTCCTATACATACCCACATATATGTATATATATGTATATACATATATATGCATATATACATACATACAGTATATTATATATACTATAGAAGTATATCTACATATATTATATTTCTGCATCATAAAAAACATGTATATAAAATTGCATGTATAAATGTATATATTGTAACTTTATATTAATAAATATTAAATGTATACATATGTGTATACAATATATGTGTGTGTATATATTTTATATACACACACATATGTATATATATATATATATATGTAATATAAACATATAAGTGTATATTATCATTTACCACATTGGACATATGACACACAGTGTTATTTTTCTCTTTTTTTTTCTTTTTTTTTTTAATTAGACGCTCCTGTTTATTAGCCCCCAACAGTAACTCTAGTCAACGGTGAATGTGTGTCCAGTTCATCAAAATGCTGTTGGCAGATAATGGCTGCCAAGGGCTCCACCAGGTTCGCAAAATTTAATTAGGAAAGCTATGAATCTCGGCGGTGCTCGCTCAAGGGTGAAAGGGGACGGAACAGAGTTGGAACAGTGGTCGACTGGTTGACAAAGTTTAAATTGACCAGGACGAGAGACGGGTGAGTATGTCTGCAGCATCAACCTTCAAGTGGTGTCAATGTTGGATGATACAGAATCTGGAGGATGATCCGGCAACAAACAGAATCACAAACACTTTTACAAATGGGAGATTTTTTCTGCTGTAATAGAACTATCTGACTACAGGGCAGCTGCTGGCAGAGGGTCGGTGGTTTACAGGGAAATAATACGAGCAGGTGACTGGATCGGGTGAAACAGAATGCCTGACAGTGGAGAACTGCTGCACTGGGAGAATATAATAATAGATGTGAAAAGTCCCATAAAGTGCAGCGTCTCAGAGGAGCAACGTCAGAGCCTTAAACACAGCACACAGGGTTTCTTATGACATCAGCATCTTCGGTGGAAACGCTCCAGTATCTCTGCGTGTGTGGAGTACTCTACGTAACCACGTCGATTCCGATACCGATACGACTTCAACATTGATCCCTTATTGATTCTCTTCCGTCTCATTGGGTTACAACATGAAACAGTCGACCTACAAATGGGTTTGTTTCCATTTACACTAATGCTGTGCTTCTCACTCATTTCCTGTCATGCTCCCCCTTGAGGACAGGGATGTTTTCACGCCCTTAAAATACACACACTCAACTCTACACTAGGAAATCAAATACTATAAAGAACCTGATAACGTGTGTGGTTTTTTTTTTTATCTGGACAAACTACTGTAGGTGTTGCTGCCACCTAGTGACAGTATTACAATAGGTACACCGGCCCGCAATTTGAAAAAAGTAAACATGACAATAATACAATAATGACGGCAACTCAAGAGACAGTAGCAACCATTTAAAATTAAATATAGCAGATTCACAATATTTATATATTGATGATTAAAGCAGTTATCCCACAAGGTGGCGCTAGCCTTTAAAAATCCCATGTTTTCCTCTTCAGTGAATTCTTTAGGTACAATACTTTAAGAGATACTGGGTATTTAGATGAACACGGAATTGAAGAAAACAAGGCGTAGTTTTCACTATTTTACGAGAATCATTAACAACAAACGCACTTGTATCTGTAAAATATACACAAACATACTGTAAACATACACGTCGAAAGACCAGGCCAACACAGGGCTGCGTTTTTATATTTGGCTTTCTGTGTACATGTACTCTAATTTACACAAATACAGTGCACATATATGTACATGTAAATATATAAATATATAAATATATATTTAATATTTTGAATGTAAATATATAAATATATACTTTAAATACATAAAGAAACATAAATACATGCATAATAAAGTATGAAATATATATATAAATATATGTACATATATATATCTGTGGCTGTATATGAAAGAAAAATTAACGGAATTGACAGTTGAAGACCAAAAAATATATAATATATAGTAGCCAATATATAGTAGCTTCTATATGAATGACAACCACTCCATCCAATGCTCATAATAGTATTTGACCCCTGATCACCAGGTTACTGACCTACAGCCAACACTGCAGCTGGGAAGCCTTTTAAAACACCAGCTCTTACCTTAAAATCCACGCTGTCTTTTCTCCTGAGTGTGAGAGCTGAGAGTTTTCCTCATCCTGAACCTGGTTCAAAAAACAAGAAAAAAAAAGAAAAAAAGTGCTATTACTTTTTCCTTCTCCGTCTTTTGCTTCATTTTCAACCAGAGCTTCACAGACGTCTGCTGCCCTGAAAATGTCAACCAAACATTAACGGTGACAGCCATAACCCCTGGTTCACTATCGATTTGTCACCGGAGTATGACGTAGATGACAAGTGTAGTATAAGAAAGTATCAGTCTGTGTACAGTCTGTGTACTGTGAAAAAAAAAAAAACTACACCAACAACAACAGCAGGACAGGGATATGTCTGTTGTCCTTGTTTAATTACACAATAACATATACAGCATATTATTGGTTAATACAAAGCGTAATCAGTGGACTATTGGCTAGTTGATCATACTCTTTGGTTCCTCTCTCTGATTGGCTCAGTTATCCTAGCCTCTTAGCTCCTCTAGTCCACCGGCCACTCTCTCTCGCTTCTCTCGTCTTTGTGGCCTGTTATTTCTTTTATCTGTCCGTCTTAAATTCTTATAGTCTAATATAGTTTACAGGACAGTTGTGAGACCAGCCATGATGGATGGGTTAGAGACACTAGGAATAGACAGGAGACAGGAGACAGAGCTGGAGGTGGAGGAGTTAAAGATGCTGAGGTTCTCTTCAGGAGAGACAAGGATGGACAGGATTCTCTTTAGGAGAGACAAGGATGGTCAGGAATGAGGTGATTAGAGGGACAACACAGACAGGAAGGTTTGAAGAAAAAGCTAGAGAAGACAGATTGAGATGGTTTGGACATGTTCAGAGGAGGGACAGTGGTAATATCTGTAGAAGAATGATCCTAAAGATGGAGCTACCAGGTAGGAGACGAAGAGGAAATTGATGGATGCAGTGAGGGAGGACATGGAGGTAGTTGGAGTTAGAGTAGAAGATACAGAGGACAGGGGAAGATGGACATTGTTGACTCGCTGTGGCAACCACTAGAAGAAGGAACAATCCAAATGGAGAAGAGGTGGACTAGATTCTGTCCCTCACACACTCAAACTGCATGATTTGGGGACATGATGTCTGAAGAAACCTTCAGGAGACAGGAGACACAGCTAGATGTGAGTCAAAGAGGCTGAGGTTCTCTTTAAGAGAGACAAGGACGGACAGGATCAGGAATGAGGTGATTAGAGGGACAACACAGACAGGAAGGTTTGGAGAAAAAGATAGAGGAGACAGATTAAGGTGGTTTGGACATGTTCAGAGGAGGGACATTGGTAGAAAAATGATCCTAGAGATGGAGATACCAGGTAGGAGACAAAGAGGAGATTGATGGATGCAGTGAGGGAGGACATGGAGGTAGTTGGAGTTAGAGTAGAAGATACAGAGGACAGGATGGAATGGGAATGGTTGATTTGCTTTGGGGACAAGACAAAAGGTGGGGAAGAAGTCCGTCTTATATTCCCATTCCTTTACTCTACTGTCCTAACTCTGTGGGAAAGACCAATGTCCTAGTTTACGGGGGAAGCCTTTCGTTACAAACTAAAGTTTGTTTCATCTGCTGTGACTTGTTGGTGCTCCAGAGTCCCAGAGCGTTGGTCTCTGCCAAAAAAATAAAATCTCAAGAACTTCTGGACACGACTGCTGAGGTAGTGTTTGTTAGAGTCTTCCTTTCGTGCGTGTGTATTTTTAGACCATCAGCAAATTCCCATTCGACATCAGCATTTCTCGTCCAAAAGAGAGACAATAAGGCAGTAAATACTTGTCTCCATTACTGTAGAGTTACATTATTCATAAAGGAAAACAGAAGTGGATCCTTGGAGCCTTGGAACGGCACCGTTTCAACCAACATCTCTCCCATTGTTTCACTGTAAAGTAACACAAAAGTCACAACTAGTTTGATTAACACCTGGTTAGTGTTGCCAGGCAATGTTGACGCTGGTTGTTGAAGTCATTCCGACCTTGGTGACGGTCAACTGAAGGAGAGGTTTTATCATTTCTACCTTTTTATTTTCATCAAACTAAAAAGAACGAAAATCACCTTTTTTTTTTTTTTTACGTTAATGACAATAACCTACGAGTCTGATTCCAGATCCAGAACAGGTAGATGGATAAAACTTTATTGCATCTTTAAGATTGATTTCCTCCCACATTCTTTCACAGCTCGCTCCGCTGTGAACCATTATTACTCCTGCAACGAGACGATTCCAAAGACGGAAAAGAGAAGGAAGGAAGGGGAGGGAGGGAGATACCATCGTCTCATTTTTATAGAAGCGCTTTTTACAGCGATCAAATGAGTTTGGAATTTAGATCTTTGCTTGAACACAGCTGCCGTCCTCGCAGACAAATGGAACCGTAGACCAAGCAGAGCCTAATGCACCACAGAGAGGACATTAGAAACACATATCCTGTTTTATTAATGTGGTCAATACAGTCCATTAGGCCGGGGATTTAAAAGCCACGGAGCTCTCCCACCTCCATTAATATTTCTTTCTGACCCGTAGTAATATCTCTTTTGGAGGAGACTAAGATTCCTTTCAGTCCAGCAGCAAAAAAAAAAATCTACAAATGCTGGCGAATGTCAACAAAAATGATCAGGTAACCAACAGGTGGCGCTCTGCTGCCAGTCTCCAGTGTTTATAGTGACTAATGACCGTCTCGTTATGGTCTGACGTGACTCTTTGTGAGACGGGTGTCTTGGTAGACCTCATTATTTAGCATTAACTATGTGCGACACGGACAGTCCTCTGCCATGAGGGTCAAGGCGGAAATATACATACAGAGCTATATATGTAGCATTCCCAGAATTCCTTGTGAGTCTCCAGCTCTCGCTTTCGGAAGCTCAGTAATCATCAGGTTGTCATGGCCACCTGCGAGGACCTTGTTGAACCAGGTAGCCACGAGAAGGTATGAGTGACTATTAGTATCACTTATGTTTTTATGGTTGACGACCAATTAGGGACTGTGTATAAGAGGACGCTCATCATGACCATGTCCCCCCCAGTGGGGGGTTGGACTAGCAGATGCAGATGCGACACCTGGGGAAGACCGAGGTTGAGACTAATGATCTGATCTACATAGCGGCAGCAAACGTCCTAAAGATACTTAACAGTACTACAGAAAAATACTGTGTCCATCATGGACAAAATGTCCAATAAGGTTTAATGCTAATGGATACCTCAATGCAGAGGTACGAAAATGCTAACTTAGACCAGATGATAAGATAGGCTCCAAATTATTATCCAAAATACAGGACAGTGGTGAGACCAGCCATGATGGATGAGTTAGAGACACTAGGAATGAGTAGAAGACAGGAGACAGAGCTGGAGGTGGAGGAGGTAAAGATGCTGAGATTCTCTTTAGGAGACACAAGGATGGACAGGATCAGGAATGAGGTGATTAGAGGGACAACACAGACAGGAAGGTTTGGAGAAGAAGCTAGATTTAGATGGTTGGACATGTTCAGGGGAGGGACAATGATCATATTGGTAGAAGAATGATCCTAAAGATGGAGCTACCAGATAGGAGACAATGTGGAGATTGATGGATGCAGTGAGGGAGGACATGGAGGTAGTTGGAGTCAGAGTAGAAGATACAGAGGACAGAGTGAAATGGACATTGTTGGCTCGCTGTGGCAACTCCTGAAAAAGGGAAAAGGAGAAAGGAGAGGAAGAAGAACATGTCAAAGGCCTAATGTTTGGACATGTCTTTCGATTCAATGCATTTCCTTTATTTTCATGACTAATAAGACTGTAGACATTCTCTTTAGGAGAGACAAGGATGGACAGGATCAGGAATGAGGTGATTAGAGGGACAACACAGACAGGAAGGTTAGAGAAAAAACTAAAGACAGGTTGAGATGGTTTGGACACTCCAGAGGAGGGACAGTGGATACATTGGTAGAAGACTGATCCTAGAGATGGAGCTACCAGGTAGGAGACAAAGAGAAGATTGATGGATGCAGTGAGGGAGGACATGGAGGTAGTTGGAGTTGAGGATACAGAGGACGGGGGAGATGGAATTTGTTGACTCGTAGACACAATATAATTTATATCTGAACCCAATAGAGATGGTTTGCGGTCCACTGGGGACAGTAGAGTATAAGGAAGTCCACCAACAGGAGCTCAGCACCTCTAGGAACTCTTTCAGGGTCTGTTGGAAAACCATTTCTGGTGACGAACTCTTGAAGCTCATCAAGAAAATGCCAGGAAATCTGTCCAAAATTAAAAAATGAAGCAAACACGTTGGAAGATAAGGTTTGTCCAAACATGTGTCCCATAAATACTTAAAATGGCCAAGGGTAAAAAGTTCATCCCATAATCCTTTGCTTTCCAATCCAACCGGAACAACCAGCAGTAAATGTCAAAACCGTGGACATCGTAGTAATTAAAAACAAGAGGAGCAACAATCCTCAACAGAGTCGACGTCCAATGTCTTCACAGACCGACTGTCCTCCATCAGCCCCTTCATCAGCCCACAAATGGATTAACCGCTGATGGATGGGACCAACACGGAGTGACTCACCCAAGGACACACAGAGATCACGTGACGCCGTCCAAGTGGCGTCCCATTACTGTTCCTACTCTTGCAAAACATGGACACCACTGTCGTGGCACGTGGCCCAACAACTGCAAATGGAAGGTAAACACCAGCCACGGTCCAGAAGGCAATCTTCCCGAGTATCCCAACACCAGGAACACCATCCCGCTAATCACCTGGACAGAGTCCAAGAAAGACTTTGACTGTGTACTGGACAAACAAATACTGAAACGATCGGGGACTTAATGTCAATCTGATGCAGTATTAGGGACAACACAACAACAGACGGAGGAAATGACGACATTTATGCCAGACATTTGACCGGTGTATGGCGCAAATAGAGTTGGGGGACACAGCCCTACTAGATCCTGACCCTGTCCCTTGTCCAATTTTGGGACCAAGTACGACATACAAGTCAAAGGTTTCCCTAGCCCCTCTTAATGATTGTCTTAATGATTTACCCATAAAAGGAGACTAATTACACTAATACATTTTTTACTCTGTAAATGTACTATTCATTTGGATACTACCATACTATATATTGTATTTACTCCGTATTACTCTGTTTTTTAGTACTCTTTGCACGATTGTACTGCTTACTGCACAGTATGTCACACTGCAACACCTCGAGTATTCATTGCACTATCAAACTGTATGTTGTACTTTACACCATACTACTTTGTCTCAAGTACCTACTACACTATCACACTGTTTATTGAATTTTACACAATATCTTACACTGTATCACTTTTATCTCAAGTATCCATCGTACTATCGCACTGTATACTACACTTCACACTATATCACTTTGTTTCAAGTACATGTTGCACGATTATACTGTATTTACACTGTTTCACCTTCTGCTTAGTACTACAATGTATGACATTGTAAATCAGGTACTACCTCATTGACCCACCAGTTGTAAATACATACTGTGTTGTATTGTAGTATTGTAAATATATTTTGTATTGCTTTTGCACCATGTGTCATAGAGGATTGCAATTTCATTGCGCCATATGTCCTGGATATATGGTATATATGACAATAAAGTTGACTTTGACTGCTGGTCCAGAGGAGTAGAACTACTAGAGTTCCCTGGTACATCAACCAGAAACTGTTCCAAGAAACGTCTTTCCAAGAAGATGTCCAGATGTCCATTGATATCATGACCTGGATGAATGAAACTCTTCACAGATATATTACGGAGACCATTGTGGATAAGACTGGACCAACAAACCCCACGGATTTAGTCCTGTCCCCACTCTGAGACAGGTTCTACGTAGATTACTTCGTCCTTTTCTCTATTTTGCCCTTATTTCTGTGGTAAAAACGTCCGCAGCTGGAATCCCATATTCACCCGCATGTTTTTGGAGTGTGAAAACTGACAGTTCTCAGAAACAGCATCTTCTCAGGACTGGAATTAAAGAGTGAATCATCACAAAACCTGTAAAAAAAAAAAAAAAAAAAACCTGGAGAATTCATCTCCAGTCCAGTACCTTAGAAAACTGCAGTGTTCTTAAAGTATATTATATCATTGTCAGCAGAGAACATTGGCTCGACTCCATCGCCTGATTTGAGGGGGTGGTGCTAAGGTTTGACCCCAACAGTCTCCTACAAGGTCAGTGAGCTCCGCCAACAATGTTCATGCAACGGCATTAAATAAATGACACTGGAATCAGATTAACTGACGGATGATATCTGGTTCAGACAGATGGGAATAAAACAAATCCTCACATACTCACAGATACTTTTATTTACAATAATAATACTGCAGTACTGAAGAATTGAGGTGACGTCAGCAGAGTTCTGTTTTAATGATGCCATCATTAATAACTCATTATGGATCAGACCAAAGGAGACAACAATTCATCATGTGACGTCAGTTAAAGTTAATGTTTAGTTAACGATCATTAAGACGCACACAGGTTCAACAGGATCAATGGAGTCCTCGAATTTTTGCGACAGAGAAACAGATGAATATTTTCACCATTATTTCCTTTTTTTTTTCTTTTTGGCTAAATTTATAATGACAGTAACTTGGTTTACTCAGTGTTGACAAACAAGACATATAAATAATAAAATATATAAAAATTAATTTTTTTTATTTTTTTATTTTTATTATTTGAAAATAAAAAAATGAAATTGAAATAAAATTAAATAAATATGTAGAAATTAATAGAAATTAAAAATGTAAAAATTAAAAAAAATTAACAATCAACAACTAAAAATTTTTACTTAAAAAAAATTGAAAAATTTAAATTGAAAATTGAAATTGAATTAAAATTTTTAAAATACAAATATTGCCGATTGTCTATCATATTATTGTTGTGATGATGGTTTTAATTATTACTAAAAAATAAAAAAAAAAACCTTTTGTTGTTTCTTTTCAAGAAATGACCAGAATTTTTGGTATTGCTGCAATTGGTAATTGTTTCTAATCACGATTAATTGCCAATGTTTGTGTCACAGTTAGTTGTGGGAAAAGGATGAGACAAATATCCAACTGTTCATTTGCTGCTACAGTGACCTGCAACATAACATGACTGTTATCTTAATTAAAAACATGCTGCTAAGAAAAAATAAGAAATTAACCATTTTAAAAATTAAATCAAAACTTTAAAATAAATAAAATATAAATGTAAACATAAAAATAGAATTTAACATTTTTTAAATTTAACAAAAAATGTAATTTTACAAAGAAATAAGTAAAAAAAAATGCAGATTGTCGATTATTTCATAATTGATGTGATGATATTTGTCATTACTATAAAAAAACCTTTTGTTGTTTCTTTTTCAAAAACATACAGAAATTTTTGGTATTGCTATAATTGTTTATTGTGACTAATCATGATTAATTGCTAATTTTTTCATCTCAGTGACCTGCAACATTACTTGACTTTTTTCTTAATAAAAAAACACACTGCTGAGAATAAAGTGAGGAAACAATTTATTTGACAATTTGATTTATTGACACCTAGATTAGATGAGTGGTTCCTACAAATCAAAAAAACAGATGGATGGATGGATGGATGGATGGATAGATGGGTGGATGGATGGATGGATAGATGTGGGTGGCAGGCAGTATTCCAGCCTGCAGTAACCTTGATGACATCCTTTATTACACTGTGCAGGGTGACATCTTGACAGAGGCATGTTGCACCAGATGGAGGGGAGGGACCGAGCCACGTCCCCACCCTCCTCTCGTCCTTTGCGGGGCAGGGCAACATGGAGGAAGTTGTGGGATGGAGAGAAGAGGAAGAGGAAGGGATGGTGGAGCACAGCGTGACTGACACTGTACTGGCACATCTCTTTAAGGCTGCCCTTGTCCTTGTTCTCTGACAGCAGGAGGCCTACATACTGGTCTTCCCCTATCAAATAAATAATAGAGTTCTACATAAAGAATGTAGAACGCTGCCCCCTTCTGGGCAATGCCTGAGATCTTCCATAGAGACATTGGTTCGGTGAAGGGTGAATTTGAGATGTTACAGCAGAGTAGATGTTTCTTTAACTCTTCTTCTCAAACACTTGGGCAGGACCTCCTTGGGGAGGCGTGGTGACGAGCCACAACTTTACGACCGGTCCGTGAAAATAGTACGAGACAATTAACCGGTCCACGGCGCAAGGAAGGTCGGGGAACACTGGCCTAGAACATACATATGATCAGATCACTGCTTCAACTCCAGATTAGATCAATGAATCCAAACTTTAATCTCATGTTGAGCCTCACAATCCAAACCCTCAGAGTTTGTTCCATTTCACATCCTCTGTAGGAGAAGAATTTTTCAATTAAATTTCTTCCCCCTTAAACACAACGGTACCGGGGCATAAGGGCAAAAAAAAAAATCTGACGGACACAAGGTGTTTTGGATAATAGGCTGCTCAGAACCTCCAGCAGAAGTTTAGGTCTGACAGCATGACACACAAAGCTGTCTCTGCGAGTCCCACTGCTGCGGGGAATTCAGTCATGGTGGACTGATCAAAGGTGGCATCGCCAGCAAGTCCCCTTTAAGGACATTGGCAGTTAGCGCGGGGGCTGCCCGGGCTCTTTGTCTTCCTGGCAGCCCTTTGATGAGAGTCCCCTGGGTGATTCACTCTTACTTACAGCAGTGCACACAGCTGTTAAGAATTGGATCAAAACAGACGGGGAAAGGGTTGAATGCACAGATAGCGAGAGAAGAGCAAAGGATTAAAAATGAGGAGATAGATGGTCCAGATAGTGGAGCGGAGAGGAAAACATAGGGAGACAAAGCACCCAGCAGACGCAGGGGTAGCCACCAGGGGGAAGACTAATATGTTGAAATAATCTCTGCTATTCATCATTTGCACCGTTGTCACGTTAGAAGACGAAAGGTCACTAGCCGTCGTCGAGCGGCCAACACGGATCCCTCCATCGACTCGTGGGTCGCAGCAGTGAATGGCCCGTCACGTGCAGACACTCATCTGTACTCGTAAACTTGGATCGGTTCCCGATCCATTTCGGAGGTGTTTACATCCGTCTGCTTCACTGGCGTGTGCACCAGCTGCTACGGAGGTACTTTATCTCCTTTCTGCTGGATCCAGTTTGGTTAACTACGCAAAACATTTTAGTTACCCGGACAGACAAACACACACAGACGCCCGATATTCCAGTGCAGATTTTACCACAATCGGCTACGGACCAATCAGTGGGCGTTATTTTTCTTCCGTTTCCTCCCTTTAGTCCAATGGTTGTTGGAGCTACCAAACCCCACCAGTTTCATATGCACATTCACCGAACCCTACCTTAGTAGGGTGAGTCGTGTGCCTTGACCTCCGCGGCAGAGGCTCCACTGAACCCCTGAGACCGACTCAACGAACCCCTAGGGTTCGATCGAACCACAGCTTTAGCCCAATGTCTCATTCTCCTCATGGGCGTTTTTTTGTACAACTAGAGCAACGTCAGCAATTAGCAGGTCGTCAACACAGGTGACGTACAAGCAAATAAACCCAACAATTGAAGACGCACCTGCTACGTGTCCCCCTACACTCAGTTTCATGGACTTTGGTAAGTGGAGACGGTGTTGTCACCTGACGTGCTCCTCCAGAGTAAAAGCTCAGCTCACTTTCTGTTCATTACAATATTTCGGGTCAGTGTGATTATTACTGACACTGACTGTCTTTTTATCAAAAGTATTCCGATAAAAAGACCCTCTAACTCAATTCCTTGCTGTTGCCAAACATGTTGGAATTGCTTGAAGGGTTCTGAGAGGTTCAAGGTTGATATCAGAATCGGAATTTACGAACTTATTTGCAATATCGGCACTTCAGACATTCATAAGTCGAGCTTGTTTCGATCACTCTGATTGGGTTAGGGTTGCACTTACACTGCAGTAACCCTAACATCCACAGAGCGGCGCCACCTGTATTTACATCTTGATTTATACATTAAGTAGACACTATCGCCAAAGCAAAAAAGATTCGAATTATCGAGCATGTGATTCCTGATCACAGCAGGCACACTGATAAAATGTTTTCTGAAGCCAAAGCGTGGGGGCTGTTGTTCTGAAGTATTTTCCTACCCATAATATTTTGATACCAACAGCAAAAATTTATAGCCATATCTGAATTTATTTCCTACCCATAATATTTATCAGCCTCTGTTTAAAAGGTGGTATCATATATATTATAGGTAGATGTTAAACACCCATAATATCTATTAACCCAGGCATGGGCAAACTAAGGACCGGGGTCCGGATACTACCCGTTGAGCTTTTTAATTCGGCCCAACAACCTTATCCAGATAAAGTTATTTATTTGTATAATCATTATACTTCTGCCTTTTTCTAGTAGATGACGGCAGGAAGGCCATTAGAAAGTTAGCATTTTAGGTTTTATACATAGATTTTAAATGACATTTTTCTTAGTTCAACAAAAGCTCCATCTTTCAGCTCTTGGCTTGGGTCCCTGCGTCCAATTCCAATGGACAAATTTTGTCCCGCAAGTCAAAAAGTTTGCCTACGTCCAACCAAAACCTTTCAAAGAGAGCGTATGTAGATATTACCGGAATTTGAGATAGAAATAAATTTGTATAGGCAAACTACTTCCTCTAATTTAAATCACTTCACATTAGCAACCTAGTGGCGAGGCCTGGTGTTGCAGCCCCTTTGTCCCATTCTGTTTATCCCGCCTTGATCAGCGTTAGTACCCAGTATAACTGAGTACTTATTGAAAATACATCCATCTGTGGTACTGTATCACTTCAATCCCAGCAGAAAGGAAACAACTTGTCATTTCTTCTGTGGGTGGAAGGGGTCTTCCAGGGTTACATGTCAATCTGTCCTGCTGCTCTGATGATGATGTCCATGCGGCCCAACAGCAGTGGCCCGGGGGCTGCCAGGTTGCCAGTGGGTAAATATGGACAACTGAGTGTGTTCTAATCCACACGGCCCGGTGAGCAGCAGGAAGAGGACCGAGTCCAATCACCGGCAGATGTGTCCACGGTGATTTTTCACCCCGAACTACGTCAATCCTCCATTTCTGGGAGGTTCCAACAATAGAGATCCTTCACCTCAGGGAATCCGGCACCTTCTACCCAGCTAGCAATGTTAGCCCGGAGCACTCTGAAGATGTCAGAGTATTTCTTCTCCTCAGCTGGAGACATGAGCAGTCTGACAATTCCAACGTGTTGTTCTCTCTACATGGGCCATGTCTGACTCATTTAAAAAAAAAAAAAAAAATGTGGTTCTGCCTTTTTTTTTTTCTAGGGATGAGGGGTAAAACCAGGAGAGTGGAGCAGGATTTTTTTTTTTTTTTTTTCTCTGGGTGTTAAGTCTGTCTCTTATACACATCTTGGGAGGTTCCAACAATAGAGATCCTTCACCTCAGGGAATCCGGCACCTTCCACCCAGCTAGCAATGTTAGCCCGGAGCACTCTGAAGATGTCAGAGTATTTCTTCTCCTCAGCTGGAGACATGAGCAGTCTGACAATTCCAACGTGTTGTTCTCTCTACATGGGCCGTGTCTGACTCATTTAAAAAAAAAAAAAAAATGTGGTTCTGCCTTTTTTTTTTCTAGGGATGAGGGGTAAAACCAGGAGAGTGGAGTAGGATTTTTTATTTTTTTGCTCTCTGGGTGTGAAGCAGAAATGGAACAAAGTGATAATTAAAACACTTAGAAGTGTGGCGTAAGTGTTCAAAGGCAGCGCGTGTAATGAGAGTCTGGTTTGCACTTAATGAAATGACAATAGTGATATGTTGTGTATTAAAAAAGTAAATGTTGCAGTTAAAGCCAATGGAAAAAAAAAACACTGTTTTGAAGAGTAACTGTAGATTCTTTTGTTATATCAGCTCTAAAATTAGCTTTAGCAGCAAAAATCTGCACCTTGTGCAACTTTAATTAACACGTTGGAGAAAAATAAATAATAAAATTAAAAAAAAAAAAAAAAAAAAATCACTGAATGACCTGGAGCTCATTTGTTAATGTCACTTGTTTCAACCGGAACACATAAAACGCTCGTTTTTTCGGCCGTGGATCGATCAGTCAAGACTTAAAACTAACGTTTAAACGATCAAATATTTTTTTAAAGATCTTTTAATACTGCAGAAAATTGGTGTGAACTCCTTTTCTGAAGTCATGACGTGGACAATGCAAATTAATTTGGTGTTCATTCAAGTAGGGAATCATGAGGAAAAGTGAAAACTAATCGTGAAACTGCTGCCGCAACAAATCTAATCCCTAAATGCCAATTGAAGCCTGAATTAACAGTGGAATACCAATTTCCCATGGAATAACAAACATCATAATATTACAGTGTACGGCAACACAAACAGCATATTAATCATCCAGCCTTTGATTTGCAGCACGGCTGATTCCAGGCTGCTCATTCAGCGGGAAGCGTCACAAAGCAGACCTGCGAAATGTTGGCGGCAGATGGAGGCGTCGTTTGCCCATGAGGGGGCAGCCAGCAGGCTTTTCTGCTGCCACTGTTGCATTTCCCACTTTGTGGGCAGTGAAATGAAGGAACATTTTGCCTCTCCAGCAGTGCAACAGTTTTACATTTGAACACACTCTGACTCCAGAAATCCTGGCCAATCAGGTTCTCTTCTCTATCTGTGATGTCGCCGTGTAACAACACCTCCATTAATACCAGGTGTGGTAGAAGTAACAAGCTGACAAGCTGAAATTGTTACGTTTTATTTTTGCAGGTTTAGTTGCCGTTTAGACCAGTGGTTCTGTACTGATCTGGCAACAGGATCCACTGTCAGCTCAATGTTAGGTTTTTCAGCTTTTTTCTGGCAGTAAAAAAAATGATTCCAAAGCTATTTATACATTTTTGAATATATTTCTTTACTGTCAAAAAGAGTTGTTGAAAACCTTGATAATAAACCTATTAATATT
>JAFBJS010011337.1:0-32594 GCA_016785265.1 Paraplagusia blochii | reverse complement strand
TGGTTATGAGAGCTTTAAGAGCAGATGAAACGCCATGTTAGAGATTACAGAGGGCTCTCTGTGAAGTAACAGAGGCTAATGGGAAAAATACAGGTTTGTTTGCATTCAGCAGACTATGAAAACATTATAGAAAATGATTCATATATGTGTGTGTGTGTGTATGGGTATGTATGTATGATATATGGGTATATGTGCATGTATTACATATGTAAATGCATGTACAGTGTATGTGTATGTATATATGTGTATGTATGTGAATGTATTATATATGCAAACTAATTTACTGTATATGTCCATGCATGTATATATGTGTATTCATAAAAATGTATAAATGTGCATGTATGTTTACAGGTGTATATGTATGTATGCTCATGTGTATTCGTGTGTGTGTATGTATGGGTATGTATGTATGATATATGGGTATATGTGCATGTATGTATATATGTGTATTTATAAAAGTATGCATGTACGTACATATTTATGTGTATTCATAAAAGTATGTATGAATATATGTGTAATTTATTTACATATATATGTGTGTGACCTAATTAAGGGAAAAAAATACAGGTTTGTTAGCATTTAGCACATTTATAGAAAAAGCTCTACAAATGTATATATTTATGTAAATATGTTTGTGTATGTATGTATGTATGTATGTATGTATGTATGTATGTATGTATGTATGTATGTATGTGTAAGTTATTTATAAATGTATGTGACAGACATGTTCCAGATCAGCATTTATTCTCATGTTCACAATACTAGTATATAGTATATAAATGTGTGTGTATATATATATATATATATATTTTTTTTTTTTTTTTTTTTCTGGGGGCATTAATGCGCTCTCTCTCTCTCTCTGTCTCTGTTGCTGTCTCTCTCTCTCTCTCTCACTGGATCACTAGCTCAACACCTCCATGTATAGACATACCCCATGCTGACCTCTCCTATGCAGTGTCAAAACAATGATAAACATGTGGCCACTATAGGACCGCTCTGGAAACCAGCCAGGCTGAATGGGCTGTTTTGTTTCACTGAACAATAGCTGTGCTAAAAGTACTTAACAGCTGTGCAGTGCCCCGCGTTCCCCACAGACCCACAACATTAGAACGTACAAGGAAAGGTTGCTCCGTGCAGTTGCTCATTTTGCGATTCAGCTGGGAATCACAGCTTACTTAATATTCTGAATGAGGAGCGGAGAAAACAGTCGTCATTTCAATCATGCAACTCTTCCCTCACTCCCGTTATTACCGCACTCAGAGCCATTTACGTGTAAGATTAAATCACTGTGTTGCTCCTGGTGGACTCGCAGTTTTGTTGAAATACTTTATTCCCTGTCAGGAGCTGATGTCTGTCAGACAGGTTCATTATCTAATGGTTTTGTTCCTTCTGATCTTTTTATTCTCTTAATCCGTCCGATACGTGACAGTCCAATGAACTGAGCCTGGCTGTCATTAATAAAGGAAACGTAACTCAACGGAAAATGAATAACTTTAAACACAGAAAACAAAAACATTACATGTCAAAGTATGAATAAAATATCAATATTCAAGAAGAGATGAGTTGATGAATTTGCTGTTATACTGTGTGACATCTTGTCATGGAGCATCACAGATGAGCTGTGAAAACCAACCAAGCAGCAAAACCATAATCAGATATAATGCCTTATTTCAGTCTTCTGATTTGCTAATGTTCTTAAACATTATAGAACCTTCCCTTTCACTATGTCTCTTTTTGACATTTAATATAAAACTACAATCATGAGACGTCTCTGTGTCCCTACAGAAAAACCTGTGATAACATCACACCCTGGACAGGAGGACATAATAGGTGAGGTTTGACTACATGTCTAGTGAGTTCACGTCAGCTCCACTCTTCACGGAAACTGAACTAACAGCTGTCATTTTTGATCAATTTCTCCCCAAAGCCCAGTGTAATAAACACTTGAGGTTTGTTGATGTGTGATGAGCCTCCATCACATAACTGACAACTAACGTCCCTGTTTCTTCTTCTCGGACTTGGACCAGCCTGAAAGAAAGCCTAGTCCAGCAGTGGTCGCAGACCCTGTGTACACACGGATATTTACTTTATTACTGACGCATAAAATATCAATTATCATTATTTCTCGTTAATAGACAGTACACTGATGACAGATGAACCTCAGCTCCTCTAAATGTCATTCATTTTTAAGGGCTTGTTTTGTTTCCTATGCATCCCAGTTATTGTTTTCATCTCAGTGGGCACATTATTTCGTCTTGTACTTACTGTCAATCACCCGACGCCCACAAGGAGGAATAGATGTGTCTGCCAGGAAAACAATACCTCCAAACAATAACAATAATAGGACTTCAACATGTCACCTTGCAAACTTGTCACATTCCTGTCTTTTTTTTTTATTTAGAGTGTTTGTCTAACAAGAGGCAGCAGTTAATTTTCACTCCGTCAAAGCAAACATTGTCTTTTCAGATGACACTAAATGAACATCTGTGGCAGGCATCACAAAACTGGGAAAACAGCAGCTCGCTATGGAAACAGCTGTAGTCTTTATCGCATTTAGTCACACAATTGAGTCAAACACACATATATGTATGTGTATAAGAATGTATGTGTGTATATGTATGTGTATATATGAGTATAAATATGTATGTATATGTATGTATATATGCGTGTATGTGTAAGAATGTAAGTGTGAGTATGTATGTATGTATATATATATATATATATATAGTGTGTATATATATATATATTGTATGTGTATGAATATGTGTGTGTATGTATTACTATATGTATAAATGTATGTTTCTGTATATATATTGTGTATAAATATATATATATATATATATATGCATGTTAGGTTATCATATATGTGTGTGTATGTGCAAATATGTACAGTATGTGTTAGCGTGTATGTATATAAAGTATGTAAATGTGTACATATACAGTACATACATATATGTATGTATGTATGTATGTATGTATGTATGTATGTGTAAATATTGTGTGTGTATGCATGTGTACATGTGTATATGTATGTATGTGTTTTTACATTGTGCTTGTGTGTATACATACATATGTGCGTATATATGTTTGTATGTATTTGTATATGCATTTTGTCTATGTATGTGTTTATGTATTTAAGTTTATATGTATATGTTCCTTTATTTGTATGTGTGTATATTCACCTGTATATATGTATGTTATTGCTTCAAATGTTGCACATATTGCGTAGTTGCTCATCCTTCCACTCCCACTCCCTCCTCCCAGGCCTAAAGCCCACCAACCCCCTCTCCTCATTAAAGAAAGCCTTAACAAGCCACTCCACTAATTAATTTGACTCACATAATTAGCTTTATGGCTCTGTATATTTAAATTTGACATCATGTAGCCCAGATGAGGGGCCTGGTGAAGCTAGTTCACGTCTGTTTTTTTTTTTTTTTGTCCTGGGCTGTAGAAATGTCATCAGTCCTTCATGAAAGTTTCTTTCATTTCTTTGTGTGTTTCTTTTTTTAATGCTGGCAACAACCTTATATTTCAGGCTTCAGATATGACTGACAGACACATTGTGTTTTTTTTATACTGAGAGTTTGGCTGTGTGCCCATGGAATATTTTTTTTTCGAGTATGAAGGACACACAACAATTTACGTCTGGTTCTAAGACAAAAACAAAAATATATATTTAATTTTATAGCTTGGGAGAGGGAGAACCACTTCACTTGGTTGTCATTAGTAGTTACCTTGCCTAATACCATTTAGCTAACCCTCTCTGCTGTGCTCACTCGGGGGTATAATGGCTGGCTGCTCTGTAGCAGTATTGACCCACGGCTGTATTGAACCCCAAACCTCCAGCCAGGCAGTTAGAAGAGTCAGATGAATAAATATTGATCGATAACAGTAAATTGCTTTGCGGTGATATCCAAATATTCACTTCCACCGTGGTGAGATAGAGGTTTTGATATCAGACTATGATATTTTTTATCATCCCAGCAGATTCTATTTTCTGATCATAGTGTGAAATACATACCTGAAAAACAGTACATGTGGTTTGTAGAGGTTTCATCATTATTTATGTTCCAAATCCAATCAGAAGTCAACCATGTCAATGTTGCCGTGGTGAGGACACTGGTCCAAAATGCTTTTTATACAGTGTTTTCCAACGTGTTTGGTCTTTAGATCTTTGCAGTGACTTTACTGACTGATCACGCAGCAAATTCATCACAACCATTGTATTATAGCATATGTGAGGATTTAGAGTTGAATGTTACTTCTGTCTGGATTGATGTCATGTTCTGGAGTTGGTTGAGCACATGCTGCTCTACAGCAAAATCCTACAAGAGGAGTTATTGTATATACACTGAGTTATTTAAGGAAGGAAAGGAAACTCCTTGTCAATGTGACATTGTGATTCACACCACTGCACACAATGAAATGTGACCTCTGTATTTAACACCAACGGAAACAGTAGGAACGGTGAGTGGGGACGGTGCCATGCTCAGTGGACCTCAGTCGTAACCTGGTGGATTCGAACTTGGAACCCTCTGGACCCCAGTGCAGTTCCTTAACCACTAGTCCACCACTTGCCTAATCAAGAAAGTATATAATTTTGGTGTGTATCAGAAGCTTTTAAGTAAAGAGAAAAATCAGACAATTTTTTTTATTCAAGTGATTAGGGCAGTGGTGAGCTAGTGGTTAAAGATCTGGACTGGGGTCTGTAGGGTCGCATGTTCAAGTCCACCGAGGTTTACTGAGCATGCCACTGTCTCCACACACTGACCCCCAGCTGCTCAGAGCTGACAACTGTTCACTTGGTGAGTGAAATGCAGAGGTTACGTTTCACAACTTTACCATTTGCAAATGCACCGTTTGCATTCCCATCTGCCTTGCTTTCATACTAATTATATATATATATATACAAAAAAATATATATCATTTGATTTTAGCAAATATCGGTAATATGGGAAGGAATTGATTTATCCAATGATAAAAACCGAAGTATCCCTAAAATTATGTGACCTCAAAAAAGTAAAAGTGAAAAATGGTTAAAAAATAGTATTAGTCGATATTGCAATCAGAAAACAAGCGTTTAGACAATATTAACGGGTATCACCTACTTTAAATGGTGAAACTGTAGTCAACAGCAGTGTTGGGCAAGTTACTTTAAAAAAAAGTAACTTAATACTTTACTAGTTACTGCTCTGAAAAAGTAACTAGTTACGTTACAAGTTACTTAATTATAAAAGTAACTAATATTGTAACCTATTGTAACTTGCCACTTTGCCATCAAACCAGGTAGTGCACCAAAAAAATGGTGCAAAGGTAAACAACAACAACGTAGCAGTGCTAATATGACTTTATAAAATGACTACATTCAATGTGCAAGTAAAACAAGTGCACTCTTTTGGCAAAGCAATAACAACTAAACAACAACACTCTATTGGCAGTGTAGCAGACAGACTCCACTGACACACAGTCTTCTCTCCACGGCCGGGAGAAACCGTCCATTTGGACCACACATAGTAACGAGCCCTTTTACATCACAGTAACGATAGTGGCGTTACTGAATGGGAACGCTAACGCTATCGCTATTTGTTACTGAGAAAAGTAGTTTTATTACGTAATGGCGTTAGTCCCAACACTGGTCAACAGTTATCATCATGTATCTGAATTGTGAAACTATGGATGAAGCCTGTAAAACCGACCAGATCTTCAACATCAAACACCTTCCTCATTAACTTCAGTCCTAATAAATATTGTTGTTGTTACCAAACAGAGACAGTCGTCCAGTCGTCCAGTGTGTGTTGCTGTTCTGTAACCTGACTTATCAGGGACATATAAACAAAGGTTTCAGAGCCGCAGCGCTGACCTGGATCAACATAAAAGCTGTCTTGACAGACCATGTTCTGTTGCATGTCAAACCTCTCCATCCCTAATCCCAGCTTGATAGCAGAACCAGCCCACCACAGGGAGGAGCTGCAGTGACTCCATGTCAATGATGATTTAGGTTTCACTAATAGAAAATAACAGTCACAGCACAGATGCAGCTTAGACCTCACAGTGGAAAACTATTTATTTTATATCATAGTACATTTGTAACAACATTCTACGCATTCTAATATCATGTGTTGCCGCAGACAATAATACATGGCAGACCCGGACAAACTAAGGCCCGGGGGCCAGATGATGCCTTATGGATTTATTAATATGGCCCACCAAAATTATACAATTGAAGTATATTATTATACTATACTATCATTATTCTTAGGTTGCCCTTGTAATGCCAGCACTTTACCAATAATTAACATAGTAAAGGCTTAAACCATTCTGCCGTTCTTGCCTTTTTTTCTTAGTTCAAACCAGGGCCTTGTATATCTACTCCTGACATGGCCCCATGTCAAATTTTAGGGTCCAATGTGGCCTGTGGGTGTATTTTTATGATAAATATATATATGACTATATTTTTGTATTTAAAGCCAGTTTTTAGTCAGTAGTATTAAAATACAAAGTAAATTTCTGATGTACTGAGTCAACTGCTTTTCTGTTATTTTACCAATTGCAGTGAAATCTTTTTTCACAATTTTAGTTTTAGTTCTTATTGGATATTTCCTTTGGCCCAGAGGCAATGTCTCTGTCATTGGTGTGAAACTGATGTGCATATTGGATAATATGCACATCCATGTCCTATAATATGTCCTAATAAAAAATATATATATTTTGCAACTTGTCCTCTATTTAAGTCTAAACAACTGAAAATTATGTTTCATAATTTCTTCCTTGTAAAAAAAAAATCCAGGTGTGTTTTTGCAACCAGATCATATCCTGCTTCTAAAGTAGATTTATACATTTTTTAACCAAAAATGAAATATTATATTTGTTTTTTTTTGCAAAAATCTAAATTTTGTTTTAAAATAATATTCAAATGTCTCACTCTCTTGTTAAAACTTAAAATCTCAACCTCCTTTTTCTTTGTCACTGTTTGCACCAAAAAAAAAAACGATTTAACTGCATAGAGAATAAGAGATAGACAACTTTGCCGACATAGAACAACATAATATTTTTTTCACAATAAATACAGATACCATGGGGCACATATTACTGTAGACACACTCTCTGGGATCAGTGAGATAGCTGTAATCACACCGAGTATTTCTCCGACTCTACAGAAACACCAGTTCAGGCAGTGGACACAGAGCAGAGTCGTCTCCTGCTGCTGCTGTTGCTGTTGCTGCTCCTTTTCCAAGGCACCAGTCTTCTCTCACTCCCAGAGCAGGGAGACCTCATTAAGGTGGGTTAAGGCAGCCCACTAATGGTTCCTCTCATTGCTAATAACACAGGGTCACCTGATATTACACAGCGCTTTGTTCAACGCGTCCATCTATTTATCATGTTATTAATAGCCAGGTACTCAAAATCACAGCCGCAGTCATAATGATATCCCTGTGGCCTGGGTTAAGAAAGGCATCTCTCGCTGTGTTAACTGATGACTTATTATGGGCTGAACATTTGCTGCCCCTTCACCTGATGAATATTTCACCACACAGGAGTTCCACGCAGTGACAAATCAGTGTCAAACTGAGATGGACGTTGTGGTTGTGGGTAAATTGGATTTTACATGATGTGTATATGATTGTTTTAGATTGTTAATCACCACAAGCGGGGAAATAAATAAAAACACATTGTCTTGAATGTGTTAATATGTGTTTAACTAAAGTGTCATCAGCCAGTTGTGAAGACTGCAGCGCTGGAATGTGTCTTTGAAACATCATCTGCAGTCCTGACAGATGTAACGCAACCCCCGCCCCTAAAAAAATATATATTTAGATTCCTCCCAAATCCATTTAACTGAGAATCTAGGTGAAAAACAAACTCGTGTCAGTATTAATATTCCTGTGTTTGCAGATATTCCGAGGGCGCGGGGACAACTCTCTGGAGCTTTCTCAGTAATTGTTTGGACTGTGAAGACCACTGTTAAATCATATGCAGACCCTCTTCTTTGGAATCCAGCCCCATTCACTGTAATGGGCAGCGTTGCATTGCCAAGCAGGGAAGCTGATGTGATTTAACATAATTTGAATAATGCCATTCATGGAAATGTGAAGGGATGATGAAATTTTAATGGAGCTGGGAATAATACAACTGCTGCACAATTACAAGGGCTTTCCACAACTCTGTATCTCATGACTGAATTGTGATTATTGTCATCACTCTTATCATCATATTTCTGAACCAAACATTGTGCAATCAAAATCTTTCCACTAAAACAAACATCTCCCCCTGTCCTTTGGATCTTCTCCTCTCACTCCAACTACCTCCATGTCCTCCCTCACATCCATCAATCTCCTCTTTGTCTCCTACCTGGTAGCTCCATCTCTAGGATCATTCTTCTACCAATATAACTACCGTCCCTCCTCTGAACATGTCCAAACCATCTCAATCTGTCTTCTCTAGCTTCTTCTCCAAACCTTCCTGTCTGTGTTGTCCCTCTAATCACCTAATTCCTGCTCCTGTCCATCCTTGTCTCTCCTAAAGAGAACCTCAGCCTCTTCCCTTCTGTCCTGCTGGTACACACAAAAACACAAAACGTTGGTATTAAATATAATTAATCATGTTTGTCTTAATTTGACATCATTATTTGTGATAAATCACAATTAATCCAGGAAAATTGACTTTTCTAATACACTTGTGTGTATGTTGCAGCATTGACTTATCCCTATGAAGTGAGAATTATTACAAAAAATTGTATAAAACTCAACGCTATATAAAATAAAACTGTCTGCCATGCATTTGTGTTTTGTTTTGACTCCAACTCTCAGGTCCTGTTCACTGCAGATGGATGATTATGGGGGAAATTACCTAACATCATATTTTCAGATTGGTCTGAATATATTCCAGCCGGGCGGATGATAACAATAAAACAGGACAAGCTGGACTTTATTACTTTATTGTCTCCTGTTGTTACCAGGACAACAGTTGCAGCCTCTTCATTATAAGGGAGCTGGACAGGGCTGAAAACCTTGAAATTGTCCAGATGTTGAGTGATCGTAATCGCAAATAATGATGCTTGAACAAGTGGATATTAAAAAAAATAAAATGTAAGCGTTGTTATTCTAAAAGAACGCAGTGTTATTGCCAACAGCCATAAACCTGTGTCTGTCATTCATGGTTGTTGGGAAATGTCCTGAAATTGACTTGTTTGTTTAATGTTTAAGTTTTGCAAGAAATCCCAACAAACAAACATCAGTAAAGAGGTTGATTACAGGATGCATCGCACATGTAATGATATTTTCAGCACACAGTTACAATAAGGCTCTGCAGTGTTTCGACATACAGTCGCTTGTAAACCAGTGTCATCATTCTCTTTAAACACCCAGCGACTCCAAAGAAGCTTCATCCTCCCCTTTGTGCTGACTCCCCAACAGAGTACAAAACCAATTAGTCCAGTTTTCCAGGCCTTTTAACCATCAAAGCTGTAAAGTGGTTTGTTTTATTAGTAATCTTCAAAGAGCTGCTTCTACGTTTGAAACATCTCTGCCGAGCCTGTGTGAGTTCTTGCTCTTATTTCCACTTTCTAACCAGAAACGACACAAAGAAAAAAACCTTTCTCTTGATCCAAACCATAATAAAAGAAGCAAAACAAAACCAGGGACAACAAAAACAGTGTTCCCAGTGGTCTCCAACAGATATGAAATTTCATCTTTTTCCTTTATATTCTCTCTCCCTTTGTCCTTCCTTATCATCCTGCCTTTTTTTTGTATTTTAAAACAGTTATTTATTATTAAACACAGCTCCCGCACAGAAACAACTTTTTGTTTTAACGATCCATATTTCCACTGTCTATGTACATGTATATTTATACACATATGTATATATGTATACTTCGCTTGTCCACACAAGACTGTCTTACATCAACATCGGCTCAATAAAGATCCAAAGCAAAGTGAAAAATATTTCATTTTCCGGAAGCAAAGCCGTATGAAACTACAATTTCTTTGTTGAACTCCTATTTACAGATATATTGCATGTGTAATTCTCTTTATATATTATCATTTATATACATAATTTCATATTTTTCCATGTGTGATTTGAGACCCATAATGTCAAAGTGTCATAACATCTACTGGAGGTTACAAATACTGTAGCTGTGTGGTGTAAAACATCAGGAAAACACTTAAATTGACATTTAATTAACATTGTTTTCTACCATAATATTTTTAAAATAATTATAATAAAAATCCTTAACAACAGCCAGGTTTTCCCCCAGTGAATTCCAACTGTGTTATGTCATGTTTCCTCTTCTCCAACATAGCATTCTTTTGCTCCACCTTAATTTTAATAAAAGATATGACCTTTATGGAGTGGAGTTCAGAAGTAAACCTGAGTTTCAAAAAAATACATATTTATAGCCGTCTTAAGGTCAAATGTGTAATGTTTCAGCAGTGAACTTTAGGTTGGGAAACTTGCAAAACAGCGTCTGTGTTTTATTTGACTTTTCATCATTCTACTGGCTTTTGTTTTGGAAGATTTTATGTTGTTCTGACTCTTGTTATAACACAGTTAACACCAAATTTTTGATGAAGTAATAAAATAAAGTTCGACCTAATCTTACTAATAACAAACACAGGCATTTTCGTGGTGTTAGTGGTTCATTTATACCAGGTGGCCACATCAACAGTACAGTTCCCCAGAAGGGCCGGTTGTAACGTAATAATACATGTTACTGCAGTGAATTGTTAAAAATATTGTTTGCACTGCTGTGTTATAAAACAACATTTAATCTACCAGGTTAAAGAGACTCAGCTGCATAGACATTATGGCCGTAAAAAAAATGACTCGACCCGGGCCACATTTGGCCCCCGAGCCTTGAGTTTGAATCTGTACGTTCCATGGAGACTTAGATTAAACATACTGTACATATAGCTGCAAATGTACAGTATTATAATAATATATTTTTTTAAATGTATGACTCAAAGACAGTGATATTATTGTGAATCTTCTTATTTTCTGTCCTATAAAACGGCATCATGTTTTGCCCATCCTCTCATTTTGCCATTTTATTCACATTATTAATCATAGAAACAACTGGGAACCAAGTCAAGGCTTCAAACCACAGAGTGTGTTTCAAATCACTGCCTGCGAAAAAGATGTTAATCTGTAATTACCGTCTGTGATCTTTCATATTTTTCTGTAACAAAATGATGAATGTTGGCAAATTATTTTCAGAGCTGAATTTAAAGAGCCAGGTTTATTATTATTATTTTTTTTTTACTATGTCATGGGTAAATAGTATGTAGTGAATACGAGTTCACCTTTTTGGATATTTCAGACCTTACATCTTGGTATTTTTTTTATTCTGCTGTTGTTTGTAAAATATCAGACGATTTAATTACAGTTAAAAGCTTCACCAAAGTCATACAGTTCCTTTCAATTCGTTTCATTTTAACCACTTTTCAAGGCTGGAAATATTCGCCCACTCCTGATCTGAAAGTATTCCTCGCCTCTTTTTGAGAAGCTGCGTTGGCAACAGAACACTGTCACTAAATCTGTCAGCTTCTTATTTAACATTTTATGCAGCTCTGTATCAGATCTTTTGGCCTCATCTGGTTTATTGGAAGCAATTTCTAACTTATTATTATTATCTTTCTTTGCAGAAAACAGCAATATCTGTGTTACGCTGAATTTTCCAATTATAGATAAAAGGGCAATTTGTTGTGAACCTTTAAAGTGGAGTAAAAAATGTGTCTAGTTTTAGAAATTGAAGTTTAATATATTTACAAAAAGGTTATTTATCAGATCAGAGACAGAAATGATGTTTGAGAAGTTTTTTTTTTTTACATCTTAGAATGCCTTTGAGCAATATTTTCAACATCATTAGTTTGTTGGGGAGACAAAAAAAGGGGTAAAAGAGGCGTTGTATATGGGATCCAACTGAAAAGACCTTCCTGATGGTGTGGTGTCACTACTGGGAACAAAAACGCACTTTCCTGAATTCCATTGGGATTCTGCCGGTCCTTAAAGGAACACCGAGACTGCAACACAAACACAACCAATTAGCAGAGGACTCCTGCTCATCACTGTGATTACCAGAACATATTCACTGCATCGGGTCCACACAAACACAAAACCTTTCCCTCGGGCACTCGGGTTTCTCCACCTTATCCTTATTTTTGTCTGTTAAAAGCCGTTATTATAATGCAAACTGTGGGAGCACTTGGAGAAGTGTTGTGGGGAGAAAAGGAGCAAACTGGTTACTGTATTGAACCTTTGTGTTCTCAGAGAAGAGCTTTCTACCAAAAGGTCTGACAGAAATCATAGGCCTGGTTTGGCCTTGTTGAACAAGTTCTGAAGAGAGCAAGGACTGAGGATTGACCAGCTTTTAATGGCTGCACGCAGTTTTTTTTTTTTTTCCTCGTCTTGAGTGGATTGTGTAGAGTGCATGGATGAATGAAAGTCCCTTGTCCGAGCTGAAAGTGTGACATTGTGCTGCTGGCGGCGCAGCTGCCTCTCCCATCTTAAGAAACATCACCTGCCGCAGAGGTCAATGTTGGACTCTCAGTTTTTTAAGGAACTCTTCTGTGTGATTTTCACAGTGGGGCTGTTTTCACCAGTGCACTAGACTGTAAAAGTGGTTGGTTTTGTGTATTTAAAATAGTGTTCTGTTTTAACTGTTATATTATTTTTTTTTTTTTAGATTAAAACACTGCGATTAAAGGTAGAGTATGTTGGAATTTTCATTTGATGTTTTCAAAACAGAGGATGTCTAGTCCGACCTTAAGTCAAAATAATCCCAATTCTCCTTTCACTCCCTCAGTAGATCACATTATTATTTCCTGGTCTCACAAGAATTTCACTACTCATACAAAACTCATGCATCCTTCCTTCATCTTCATCCATTTATCCATCACCACATTGCCGAAAATATGGATTCTTGTTACTTTAGCCAGATCGCAACCGACCGATTATTGACTAAAACAAAGCAAAATTTGTGCAGTATTGGTTATTTGAAGATGCTCCTGTACTGCATACATCAATGGTTCTCAACTGGTGGGTCCCAACCAAAAGATGGGTCATGGACCCAAAATAATGTGAATCAGCTGTTGAGCATGTGTTTTATTTTAGAAAATCTCTTATTTTGAAGGCCATATTCTGTTTAATAAAATGAGGATGTTGAAAGAAGTGATTTTTCAAAGTTTCTTTTTTTCTTTTTTTGAAAATTTGAATTCTATGAGATTGGTTCGCAACCACAGGAAAATGAGGGTCTCAGAGTGAGACCTGTTGAGAACCACTGATCTAAAGAACCTCAACTAAAATTTTGCTCTTACAGAAACATCAAGTTTATTGGGGTTTAATCTTCAGGTCAGACGACCTTCTTGTTACAGACCAGGATTATCGACTGCAGAGCATTAGTTCAGTCTGTTGACTGAAGTCTGTGCTTGTCTCTGATTGGTCACAATTGTAAACAGGTTTGTAAAAAACATTTTCACATTTCTGCTACTTTTAGTGTTTCCTTTCCATCAATGTCCAGCTCCAGTTTCTCAGGATATTCTCTTCACTACTATCATCTGTCAGAATGACATTGTCAGAGGGGGCACTTAAAGTTCACGAGGGGCAATTAGCCAAATGTGACTTCACTGATTGGAGAGAATTCATTAAAGGGATTAGTGTTTGTTGGCTGAAACCCAGATCATAATGAACCACAGCTTACTCAGTATACAGTAACGTAATGAAAACAGCAAGTATGTTGCCGTGTGATGTGATGCTAATGCTTTACACGGCTGCAGTGCTAATAGGCTAACATTGCGTGAAGGTTTTATAAGAACAAAGAGCTTCGTGTTGCATTTTAATCTCCCTGAAAATGAATATTATTTCTGTTCATCATCATGATGAAAAGAGGAATCCCATTATTTCTGCTTGTGGAAACAGTTCCGATTGTGATTTCTCTGGTAACTTACACCATATCTGGTAACTTTAAGAAATTCTTTTTCATAACTTTGGGCGATGTCTTCAGTATGTCAACAGTTTGGTCAGAAATGTCAATGAATCCTTTCCAGACTTGCAGGGTGAGAAATTGCTTTTTCATCCCATGAAGTTTTTTAGTGTACTGTTCCACCAGACAGAAACTTGTTCAACTCTTGCACAGGCTGCAGAACTGGTAGAAATAAAATCATCCTCTTCATCAGTGGATGCCGCTGGTTTTGCCCGGTTTTACAAGCCTTTATTAAGCATTTAGACAACAATCACAATGTCACAACAATGTGACAATGTCTTCTATGTCTCCTTAGGCTTGTCTCTTTTTCACAGTTTGCCACAGCGTATCAATGTTTTCCATCTCTCTATGTTCTCTGTATCTTCTACTTTGACCTTGACTACCTCCATGTCCTCCTTTTCCTCCTACCTGGTAGCCCCATTTCTAGGATCCTTCTTTTGCTACTGTCCCTCCTCTGAACATGTCCAAACCATCTCAATCTGTCTTCTCTAGCTTTTTCTCCAAACCTTCCTGTCTGTGTTGTCTCTGTCTAATCCCCTCATTCCTGATCCTGTCCCTCCTTGTCTCCTAAAGAGAATCACAACAATGCAACAATGTAATGTTTGCATATTTCCCAGTTTCTTTGATGTCAAGTCTTGCTATCATTCTGAAGCAGGATCCATCAATTGTTGATGCCCTGCAATTGTTGTTGAAGAATCACAAACCTTCATTCCACTATATGAACCTGACAGGAAGGTCTATGTATTTCTGGATGGATAGTACTGATAAATATTCATTTATTCATTCATCTGCTTGTTCGTTGCCAGGTCACCACACAAATCACATTGTACCATATTGTGGGTCTTCCTGTAGGTGGTGAGCCCACTTGGATAATAAGTACTCCTTACGTTAAAGGAATTTTCCATGATTACATGTTAAATATATATATATATATACTATCATTATAATATACATCATTATCTCAGTCTTATTCTTATTTGTATTATCACTTTGTCCTCCCTCACTACATTTATTTATTTATTTATTTATTTGACAGGGACAATGTACAAAAAGCATTAATCAAAGAAAAGATGCTTTGCACCAGACTCTAGTTCTTAGAACTAATTTCCATCTGCATGAACGAGATTTCTTGTCTTAAATTCTTAAGCCTTGTTTGAATAGAGATTCAAGAGGTTTTATTGTGGTTTTTAACACGTTTCTTTAAACTTAGCCTTGAGTCCAAGATTATGCCAAGATATTTGAACTCATCAACATTGTTAATAATCTCTCCTTTAACCGTAACTATGGGATATTGTTTAACTTTTTGTTTTTTTGTTGTGAAGAACATTGCAGCTGTTTTGTCCACATTTAGTGTTAAACAGGAGTCATTTAGCCATGTAGAAATATTGTCCATAGCTATTGATAGCTGCCATCCATCAATCTCCTCTTTGTCTCCTACCTGGTAGCTCCATCTCTAGGATCATTCTTCTTCTATTGTATCCACTGTCCCTCCTCTGAACATGTCCATCATGTGAGGTCTGTATGTCCTTTTCCCTGCTGTTTGCTAGTGTGGGTTAATCACTGCGATCACAGTCACCTGTGTCTTTGTCATTAGTCTAACTCGTGTCACCTGGTGCCCTCAGTATATAAAGCCCTCTCCCTGACTCAGTCTTCATGAGATCATTGTTTGGTGTTGTCTGATGTTGACTTGTGCTGTTGTGTCCTGTATGTTGTTTTTCCTCAGTAGGAGGGTTTGGACTGAAGAAGCCAAACCAGTTAAGATGTTTGAAGAGTTCATGTAAATGAATAGTTTGACTAAAGTCTATGTTTAGTTTCTTGTGATCTTTGTTGTTTTCTTAGAAGATTGAAACCATCTAAGAAAACCAATGCCTCCCAGTGCTGATTTTGGGTCCAACCATGTCTTCACTGTCGATGAAACAAATATAAAATCTCCAAATCTTTTTGTCTGTGTTAAATAGCCATTAATAAATGCTACTTTCTGTGCTGGGACTAACGCGTTACTTGTAACACTGTCACGTAACTAAACTACTTTTCTCGGTAACTAAGAACATAATGCTACTTTTCCCATTCTGTAACGCCCTTATTGTTACTGTGGTGTAAAGGGGCTCGTTACTCGTTACTACCTGTGGTCCAAAGGGCAGTGGCCTAGTGGTTAAGGAAGCGGTCCTTGGGTCATTAGCTGCCCACCGCTCACTTTGATTATGGGTTAAATGCACAGGCAAAATTTTGTTGTGCGCCGTGGTGTGAATCACAATGTCACAATGACAAAAAAAGAAATTTCTTAAATGGACGGTTTCTCCCACGCCACGGAGAGAGGACTGTTAGCAGTGGAGCCTGTCTGTCAGTCATGAGTGAAAGACAGCCGTCCACACTAACTGAACCCATTCGTTGAAAAGGAGCGATGATTAGTTGACATAGGTTAACATTTCAGGCTAAGCCAATCAGAAAGACACCTGGGCGGGTCTTCTTGCCTTATAGGGAAATAAACAGTCTCACACACAAACGCAACGTGGTACAGCAGGACACACTCACAAGCAAGACGACGGCAAGTTGAGGTTACAGTAAAGATGCCCGTCAACATGTCTGAACATCTATTTTGTTTTTATTTATACTACAATTCATTATGATAGTTGCTACAGAACACAACACAAAACTTTTTAAATGTGTTTTTAAAGTAACTAGTTATTAGTTACTTTTGTAACTTAGTAACTAGTAATGTAACTAGTTACTTTTCCAGAGCAGTAACTAGTAAAATAATATGTTCTTTTTTAAAAGTAATTTGCCCAACACTGGCTACTTTTAATACAATTTCAAAAATTCATATGACAGTTGGTTTGGGTAAATGAAAGATTATGGGGTAAAAAGTAAAAAGGGTAAAAAAAAAGGGGGATGATGTGATGCTCTGCTGAAGAGCATCATATCAACGGCTGTCAGAGATGAAAATGAGACCAGGAGGTGGAAATGTTGTGATTATTATTCATATGACATTGTGTATTAAACATGGAACAGGTTTCACACACCGACATAAAGGAGACAGAGGACAAAAGAAGAGACATCCTCAGTTACACAGAAAACATGTTCCTGGTGACATGGGAGCACATTATACAGAATTTACAGCCGTAGATCTTACGGTGGTGCTGAAGTATCGAGATGAAAAGAGCGATCTGTAATGGCTGTGACTCCCAGAGTAGCAGAGATCGGCTGAAGATACCTGTAGTTAGTACAAACACACGTCACCAAAATGACTTTTAATCCTGAAGCCGACAGCTCAGCGAGGCAGATGTGTCGTCACGCACCGTCTTACCCGACCCACCTGATTTGTGTTATTGGTGTTTCTGCAGCATTGCACTAATCTGATACAATGTGTTTAATGTTGTTTGTACACTTTTCAAAGGCTGCAGCTTTATTGCAGGCAGAGCCAACAGACGGCATGGCATAAGAGCGCTGATAGGAATATTAAGTGAGGCAGCCTGAGCAATATAGAATATAAATGAGGTTATTTTACACTGCAGAGCGCTGCAAACCGACACACTGACTTCCCTCTTTGTAATAAATCATTCCTATTCAGACAGTCTCTACTCTTAGGGCATTGTTTAATACCATCTGCAATGGAGGGGAAAAATAAATTGGTTTACAGTGGAGGAAAAGGTGCTGCAGTTGGAAACTGAGCCGTGATGGTGATGAAAGAGACAATATACTTGACTCATTGACGATAATGAACTTGCACAGAACGGGGCGTTGTATGGCGTTGTCATGTGGGGCTAATATTACAGGCGGGTGGAGGTGGGGTTGAGGAGAAAATCCCAAGTAAGCAGTAAATATAGCGGAGTAAGAAATTCAGAAACAGCTTTTTAGTGTCTTGCCCACACTGTTCAAAGGAACAGCATAAAAATGCAATTTATATCCATAACCGACCCACACTTCTGCCGTTTCCACAACAAGATAAACATCAAGTCGGAGACGGCAGGAGCTGAAGAAGAAGTGATGATTATTCTTCCCTCAGAAAAACATCTTTATTACTGTGGTGATTATAGAATACAAACATTAGCGAATAGCTGATTTAGAACAGACCCTGTAGACAGAATGATGGTTTTGGAATGTAAATATTTATTGGAACTGTTTTACTGATGAAACATTTAAATGATTTTCAGTGTATTTTCCTCATTCTTCAGAAAAAAAAGTTTTATCGTACAATAGTTTTCGCTTACTGTAGTGGATGGCCCAGAAAAGTTATCTGAGCCTCTACTTTAGATCAGGCATCAAGGATGAGATTTGATAGATGGGAATTGATCTATTTTTTAGACTTTCTACAGTAAACTGAGGCCAACTGTAAATATGGTTGTAAGAAATATTTCTCCCTTGTCTGGCCTCACGGTTAGACCAATAACTTGATGGCAACCCTGCAGAAGTGCAGACATGAGGAGTACAATATCTGCTGAAATGCTTCAATATATTTCAATATACAAATATGTTTGTATATAATACACAAAGAGAGTTACATACATTCTAGTATGTTTTTCTCTGACGCAAAATGAGGTTGGAGCCAATCCCTGCAGACAATGGGCGGGGCCATACTTCAGCTACATGACCAAACACAACTATTACAAAATAAGTGTTCAGTGTATTCCAACATCAAGGCTTTGGATTGTTTTAGAAGGGGAAACTAAGGCCCGTGGGCCATATGTGGCTCGTTGAGCTTTTAAATTCGGCCCGCCAACCTTGTCCGGATTGAACAATTTATTTGTATTATCAATATACCCTTGCAATTTCTATGTTTTTCCAAGAAATTATGCATTAAAGGCTATTAGAGGTTCAGCATCTTAGGTTTTGTACATGGGTTTTACACGCCATTTATCTCCATCCTTCTGCTCTTGACTCCGCCCCCATGTCCAAATCTGGGACCCATTGTGGCGTGCACAAGTCAAGAAGTTTGCCCACCTCTGTTGTAGAAGGTTGGAGAACCTGGAAGCCCACAGAGGCAAGAACAGGAAACTAAAAACGTACCAAAACCTTGTTATTATTAATACACTCCTGTTCAGACAAACTTCTCGTTATAACAGTTAAGATTTTCCAGTTTTCCTGTCTCTCCTCATTGGAACCTAATGTAGATGATTTCCCACCTCTTTATTCTCATGGACTGAGAGAGTGTGAAGGGAGATCAGAGGAGAGTGTGATCCCCCTAATTCTTTGATGAGATGTGATTCACACCATTATAGCAGGAAATGAAAGCGGATCATTTCTTCCTTTTAACTGGGAGCAGAATCGTTAGGAGTTGCAACATTCAGGTGTCAGGGTTTTGAAAGCTCATTATTCTCCTGCCGCTGCATTTCCTCGTATCTCCTCATGCACAGAGCTGACCTCAACACCTCCGTGCTCCCTGATAGGAAGGTCCTCTCTGATCAGATACACAATCAGGCTGCCTGGTTATAGCATTGACTGACTGTGCCTGACCACAGGAAGACAAGTGGATTGAAGAAAGACCAGCAGATGTGTATAAGAGACAGCGTATCTCCTCATGCACAGAGCTGACCTCAACACCTCCGTGCTCCCTGATAGGAAGGTCCTCTCTGATCAGATACACAATCAGGCTGCCTGGTTATAGCATTGACTGACTGTGCCTGACCACAGGAAGACGAGTGGATTGAAGAAACAAGTGCTACTTGTTTCCTACTCATTTTTTTTTTTTTTACATAATAAACCCCCTACTGACTCATGCGGTATAATGAAAAGTGACACTGTCACATGGTATTAGTGACCATGGCCAACATTACCTCTGGACTCTTCATCTGCCAGAACATGTAAAATAGATTCTTCATATTTTCTCTCTTTTGTAACATTTTGGTTAATAATAACAATTGATAATAATGAATAAAAGAAGGAAGTAAATGAGAAAAAACTCCTTGTCACTGCGACATTTTAATCAGTATGAAATCACATTTTGTCGTGTGCAGTCCACACCACTGCACACTTGTGGGGATGGTGCCATGCCTTAGTGGTATTTTGGTAGTTGGTGGACTCGAACCTGGAACCCTCTAGGCCTAGGCCACCACTGCCCGCAAACGTGTCGCAGTAGGGTTGTGCTATCACAGTTTGCAACAGTGAAAGGAAGAGCATTGGAAATGTTCCTACTGAAGTGTTAAAGAGTGTTAATTTTTCTTAGAGGGCAGCACTGATGGTCTCAGCACAAAATAGTTTGACATTGGAAAATACATTAATACAGAACATTGAATGCAATGATTACAGAAAGAAAAACCCACTGTGAAAACTTGTTCTGTTTAGTTGAACATAGGGCTGATTTGCTGGCAGGAATTGAAGAAAGTGACAACAGTACATTTCTTACATCTGAGTTTTTTTTATTTTTTTCAACTTCCTAATGTAGTTTGTAACCAAGGTTAGATGTCTGATACTGATACTTCCCCATCCCACGAAACCTATGACCTACTATATCATACATACTATATGTGCACTGCAGTACACTGCTCATATTTACATGTTAGGCTGTACTATTATTTAATCAAAGCTCTATGTAAAGTAATACAGATAGTTAAACAATAATTCCATGTGAATGTCTCCCCACAATACTGTGTTAAAATTAACTGACTGTGTTTGTAATAAAAGCTTAACAGACCTGTGTTTGAAAGAAACAACCTTCTCTTAGTGTTTGTCGTGCACAAAGTAATTCACTAAGAGAAGAGAAAAACAGACAGACTAGATCAGTTCAGGTTGGGCAAATCTAATTACCAACAAATGAAAAAGAGAGCGAGCAGTGTTGGCCTAGTGGTTCAAATCCACCAGCTGCCGTGTTGCCACTGAGCATTGCATTGCTCCTGGTCTCACCACCCGCAGGACGGCTCACAGTGCGGAGCATTGTGATTTGGGTGGCAGTTGTGGAGACTGCTGCAGATGAATGAATGCATGAAAAAGAGACATCTTTCAAATATTCCTACTAAAGATCATTTTTCCCGATTTGAATTCCCCTCAAAATCAATCTGGAATTGCTGTGTTCCTGACGACAGGCAACGCTTTGGTGCAATATATGACCATCTCTCCTGCGAGGGGAGTAAAACCCCTAATTTAGTCTGCAATAAAACCAAGGGGCTTAGAGAAACTGATTCTTTCCAGAACATTAATCATGGAAACTTTAATGGATATCAAATATTTAATACAGTAGAATGTACAACTTGTATTACTATGGCTTTCTCCAAATCGATCATGGAGAGGAAAATCCATAATTAAAATTATGCTTGCAAGGGCAAATCATTAAGATTTCTATTCAGCCTCATGCTTGGGGAAAATGAAATATATGCTCTGCACGGTGATGTATAGGCTATTAGAGGAAGGGATAAATTATTACTGTCTCCTGTAATAAATGAATACTTGATTATACCAGAAAAATAACTGTGTGATAATACATGTGTCACCGAGGTTGAGTTTTGGCCTATTTTATATGATAATAACTTACAAAACTGTTTATATGGCATATGTATGTGTGTGTGTGTGTGTGTATATTACTATCGATGCTGGGAACATGGAGTGTATAGTGTAAAATTTACAATATTGAAATTGTTTGTGTTTAAAAGACAGGGGGCGCTGTGCAGAAGTCAAAATAATATACATATATATTTATATATACATATATACATTTTTCATATATATGTGTACATACGTATATACCTCCATTATTGATCTTCATCTAATCACTGTACATTACTACAAAACTACACACATATATATAAATATATATATATATATATATATATATATATATAAACATAAAGGTTTGTAACCTGGGGGCTAAGACATTCCCATTATTTTACAAGGAAGTATTTCTTTAATATTATATTCACATATACACAATATAATATTTATTGTTTTTATTCGGATTATTTAGATCAAACAATCATATTCCATGTTTTACATTCCTTTGTTTGAGTCCTAATCAGTCCTTTACATCTTACTCTTATTTTTATGGTGGGGATGAACATCTCCTCTGGCACCGTGATCTGAACAGACACCATTCCCTTCTGGAAAATTCCTCCATTCATTCTCACATACTTCCCCCTCTATCTCAGCGTCTCTAGTTACTCTTTGATCTGCTTATGTTCTGTTGAAAGGCTGAAATACTTCAAACAGATCGGACCTTAAAGCAGAGCGTGACTCTCATACCACTGGTTATATATATTTTTTTCCATCTCTCGCATTGATTTCCTAAAATTTGATCAATACTCTTAAATAATATATCATATCGTGTTCAGATTTGGGATCTGGGCTGGATTACCTCTTCATGATGTAAGGCCAAACCTGTTTCTCTCCATAATGAAATCGGACAGATCTATGGAAACATATGAAACAGAACTAAAGGTGGGACTTGTGGGTCGAGGAGAACAAAGGGCTGTTATAAAAAGATACACCATCAGACCATCAAACAGATTTCACAAGGTGAGTCACATGGTTCAGGAAATAAAGGCTAGATTGCTGTTACATCACGATGGTTCTGATAGATTGACTGCCTTAGACAAAGGGGCTGATAAACAGAGTAAAAATAGGCCCATTTATGTCAATCCCTTTGAGTCACAACTGGGTCGCATTGGCACCGGGGCTGCTGGGTCTCCACAACTGCCACCCAAATCACACTGCACAACGAGGCGATATACCATTCAAACCGATATATGGGTTAAATGCAGAGGTATTATTTCCCTGAAGGATACTCCCTAGGGAGTAATAGAGTAAAAAAACACGAAACCTGACTCAGATGCCACTGGTAAACACATTTTCTGAGAGGTCTCCATACAAGAAAAGCAAAGGGTAGAATGTTATTATCAACTCTATTACTATATCTGTCATGGATCTCAAATTTGTGGCCCACCGGCCATTTGCAGCCCGTGGAACGCTATTTTGTTGCCCCCAACTTGTTAAAGTTTAATCTTAGCGCAGCCAACAAGATTTATAGAGAGGTTTCACTGCAAGACAACAATGCTGAAAATGGTCAAGTTGGACGAACTCAATGGGGAAACACTGCCCTGGATGAATGTGAGTGTTGCATTGAAGACTTTCCTTTGTTGAACTATTCACTTTCATCCAACACTGACTTCTCATTGATGGAGACCAGTGTTGATCTGAAAATACATTTATTATATTGACCACAACTTCAGACCATCACAGCATATGTATTTTCACAGACTGCTATAATGTACTGTTCTATATTATAGCATTGTGTACTGTACCAGGTAATATATGGGGAGTTTTTATATTTTATGGATTTGTTCTCTCGATTTTTTGATAATAGTTCTCAAAACACTGGTCCACAGACTCCTACTGGTTAATTTTCTGTTGTTATGAGTTGTTCTTCTTTATTATTCTTCACTCATTTATCCATCCATCCATTGTCTTTTACTTTGCAGTCTCTAAGCCAACTTCCTGGAGTGATTACTCTTATTAGGGAATCAGATCAACGCCCAATAATACATGGAAAAAAAAAGTCAAAATACCACTATATCAATAAGTGGTGATACCACCCAACTCTATTGTGAGTCTTCCTGTGGTTGGTGAGGCAACTAGAAGTTACAGTATGTTTCTTCAGGGCGGTGCTATGGCCAAAGGACCTCAGTGGCAGCTGCTGGATTCAAACCTGAAGCCCTGCTGACCATATAGAAACAACTTACCTTGTGGTCATTTAGGAGTCTAAAATAAGATCTGCATTCTCAGAATAATAATAAAAATTTTGTCTTACACCAGGAATCAAACCCTTGCTCTTCTGTTTGAACACGGCAAGAACACTGAAAACCCCTCCACCGTGTGGTTTGTAAAATTACTCTAAAAACAATACCGTTCGTGTTCAACATGTCTCCGTAAATTGACCCGATTAATAAGATGAGTCCATCGTTAATAATCTAGATTAAGGCCATTTCGATTTAATTAGGCCTTCAACATGGGCGTGGAAAGGATTGTATCCAACTAATTATAGCAGAAATAAATAGAACTGAAAGAACGCCGTGGGTCAACATAACTGTGATCAATGTGCTGTGCTCTGTAATGGCCGAAAAACAACATCATTGTAAACTACAGTAACAGGTTTATTGACTGTTGACAGAGTGTTGCACTGTATCAAGTGCAGGTGATTAAAACGAGCAGAGACTGAGGCTGAGGAAAGGAAACCATATGTGCACAGAGATAGAAAATAAAACCAAGTGTAGTCGTTCTGTTCTGTCGGACCAATCAGACGCTGATTCAAGAACTCTGGTAGCAATTAGAAAACAAAGTGTGGAAAAACGACAGATCCAGTGTTTCTAAGGCAGGGTGCTGTAAAGCTCGTTATTTTACTTTTTACACTTTTATTATTATTATGATGTCACGGGCGCTGTTGGCATTGAACTAGTTTGAATCCAACCTTCTTGAGGTGAGGCCATGTTTTGTGTGTGTTTTTGCTCATGTCACAGTCAAACTGAGAGAGTGTGAGAGAGAGAGAGAGAGAGAGATCTTCAGGGTTGTTTGTGACAGGAACATTCTGTTCTATCTTACAATGTCGTTCTTTCTGTTTGCGCCTCAGTGTTATTCAATGAAAGGGGGACATGGGCGTCTGATGCAGATCTGCTGCTGTGTTCAATGTAAACTGTACCAAGCAGAGTTCATGGCGAGATCATGGTTTATTATTATTATGATGTCACGGGCGCTGTTGGCATTGAACTAGTTTGAATCCAACCTTCTTGAGGTGAGGCCATGTTTTGTGTGTGTTTTTGCTCATGTCACAGTCAAACTGAGAGAGAGAGAGAGAGATCTTCAGGGTTGTTTGTGACAGGAACATTCTGTTCTATCTTACAATGTCGTTCTTTCTGTTTGCGCCTCAGTGTTATTCAATGAAAGACATGGGCGTCTGATGCAGATCTGCTGCTGTGTTCAATGTAAACTGTACCAAGCAGAGTTCATGGCGAGATCATGGAAAACTTATATATATATATATATATATATATATATCACCAGGGATTAGGTGATTAGAGAGACAACACAAACAAATATGAAAGAGACAAATATGGTTTGGACATGTTCAGAGGAGGGACAGTTGATGCATTGTTAGAAGAATAATCCTAGAGATGGAGCTACCAGGTAGGAGACAAAGAGGAGATTGATGGATGCAGTGAGGGAGGACATGGGGGTAGTTGGGGCCAAAGCCTTTTGCTACCAAGGTCCACTTTTATGGAACCACTTGCCAGCTCCAGTCCAGGGGGCTGACACAAGACTAGACTTAAGACATTCCTTTTTTAACAATGTCCATAGTGGTCTCCAGGCTCAAGTGAAGTCTATGGTTGGACCTTGGAGCCTAGATGTGCTTAATCTCAACCTATAAGAACTCACGCTCAGTCTTCTCTTACCCTCCTACTGTATCTTTCTCTCCCTTCAATATACTTTATTCCTTAATCACAGTAGATTAAGATATTTGACCAGGACCTCATGTCCCCAGAGTCTCTATTCTGTCCCCTACAATCCCTTAGCTGTGAACTGGCTATGGGACTTCTCCAAATTATGGACCTTCTCCTCCTCGGCCCTTATATTCAGTAAACTCAGCCCATTTCGCTATGGATTGGATTAATTGGCAAAAAATGGTTAAAATGCTCTTTATAAACCTTTAGAGACAAATAGAATTTGTTTGTCCTGCTAGTGTGAGGGTCTATAAGGGTAGGGGGGTATTTACCTGTGTTTACCTGTTGCTGCATGCCTTCATGAGTCTGTGTGTACTCTTGTAATTGTAATTGTAAGTGCTTTGAGATAATGGTCGTTATGATATGGCACTAGAAACAAATCAAAGTTGAAGTAGAGTAGAAGATACAGGGAACAAGAAACGTTGATTCACTGTGGCAACTCCTAAATAAATGACAAACAGTGATATATATTTATGTTGCACAATTCCTTCATGTATATATATTAACAGAATTTCTTTTTACCATTTTTTTTTCATTAAGTGCAGTAATGAGGCAGAAATGAAAAATAAGAAAACGGAATTATTGAAAGGTTTGAAATTGAAGAATGATTGATGAAGTATTTGTGCTGAGAGTGTGGCGTGAAGGTCTGTGGAGCTTTGATAAAGGGAGGAAGGAAGGAGACGAGAGGAGGCGACAATCTAAACAGGACAGTGTTACTGCAGTAATGTGATCTTTCTGAGTTTTCACCGGAGAATAAACAATTTTGTGATTCTGATTCTCAAATGTTTCAAACTGAGCAGACATGGGGATGGAGCCTTACTTTCATACAAGTCGTTTTTTTTTTTCTTGGTTTTTCATTGATTTTTTTTTTTTTCAAAATTTTGATCAATGCTCCTAAATAATGTATCATGTTCAGATTTTGAATCTGGGAAAAAAATATGATTAAACTATTATCAGCAAAAACATGAAGATGATACAAAACAGAAGTACAACACCAAATATATATATATTTTATTTATTTTGCCATCATTCAAACCCAGATTCATGCTTTATATAATATCATAGGATTCATTAATAAATTATGAAAAATTGTGTCATTGTCTGATTTTTTTTTTTTTTCTAAACCCCTTGAGTGCATTATCTTGCAAATGTTTGATCAAGTATTGCATCTGCACAGCGCTTTCATTTGAAAAGTTATTTATTTTACCAGACTAATTTACTTATTATAATATATATTAAACTCATTTATAAATATATTATTGAACTACCATTCCTCCTGTTCTACAGTTTTTCTTAACATTAATATTTTCAGTTTTGTTTGCACAGTTTGAGATGTTTCAGGTTTCCTGGAATTTCCAGTTTCCAGAATAAATCTATCCTACTGCAGGTTGATGTGGAGTAGTGTTTACCTGGACTTGCTCCTAGTCTTAGTCTTGGTCTTGGTCCTAGTCTTAGTCCTGGTCTTCATCCTAGTCTTATTAAAAATCTTAGTACTTGTCTTGGTCCTAGTCTTATCAATAGTCTTAGTTCTGGTCTTGGCCCTAGTCTTAGTCCTGGTTTTCAATCCTAGTCTTATTAATAGTGTTGGTCCTGGACTTCGTTCAAGTCTTATTAATAGTCTTAGTCCTGGTCTTGGCCCTATTCTTAGTCCTGGTCTTCATCCTAATCTTATTAATAGACTTAGTCCCTGTCTTGGTCCTAGTCTTTTTAATATTCTTAGTCCTTATCTTGGCCGGGTCTTATTTATAGACTTAGTCCTGGTCTTTTTAATAGTCTTATTCCTGGTCTTGGTCCTAGTCTTAGTCCTGGTCCTAGTCTTAGTCCATGACTAGGTCCTAGTCCTTATTACTGGTCTTAGTCCTCAGTATTATTTCTTGTTTCTTCATCCTGATAAAACTGCAGCAGGTTAATTTAGCTCCATATCAAATCTACATCACGCAGCTCTATCTGTTTCCCTGCAGTAAATTGAAGCCTTTATCTCCAGCTGTTTTTTTCATGCATATCACCACCTTTCATAACAGAGCACATACCACACACTGCTGTTTGAACATTAATTGTGACATAAATTGTGTTTTTTTTTTTTTCAGAATAGAGGATAAAAAACAGACTCCACCGGGTGATAAGCAGTGTTTTCATAGAACAATGGTTCACAAAGTCAGGGGCGAGTGAACAAAGGTGGGCACAGAACTCTTGCAAAGGGAGTTGCAATAAATTATTTCCCAATGTAATATTTTTGTGCACTGCAGGGATGGATTTTTTTTTGTTCCACACCCTCCCCCCGACTCACAGGTCTGAAAATTGGAAACACTAAGGAGAGCCTGTATATTTTTTTTTCTGAACAGAACTGTATGAGTTACTGCCATCTAGTGACTGGAGGCTGGTTATCAATCAAGCATTATAGCATTGTTACATGTAGTTCTATTATTGACCTCAGCCCCACTATTTGAAAAGTACTGGCTCAAAAGTTAAGCAGTGGAGGATTAATGAATGAATGGTAGATCATGGTCGGCAGTGGTGGCCTAGCGGTTAAGGAGGCAGACTTGGGTCTGCAAGGATTCAGGTTTGAATCCCCCAACTGCCAGGTTGCTGCTGTGGTGCTCTGATCATAGCATAGCACTGCCCTGACCTACATAACTTCCTGTGGGCTCACCACCCACAGGGAGGCTGACAGTATGGAGCAATGTGATTTGGGTGGCACCAGCTGCCTCTGCAACCCAGCAATGTACAAGCAGAAGAAGATGAATGAATGGTAGAGTATATTTGATTTGCTGGCTACTTCATAAGTACATTTTTTTCTTTATGGGAGTTTGTGCAGGCAACTTGAAATAAAACTTATCTAAAAAAATAAAACTCTTGGTTTTAAAGTTTCAAAATTGTCCACGATACGTACTGATCCAAACCGACTCACTCTGCTCTTGTAAATCATTCATAAATGTTTACTCACTACTGTATGCAGCAAATGTGCTGAGGCATTGCCTTTTAAGGGCTGAGCTTCTGCAGTAACATGGAGCTAAACTTCAGTGTAACATGAATAATAAAAAACCACTAACCGGAGTTTTAGGTCCGACTGACGCTTGCCTAGTGACCTGGGTCCATCACCGAGAGCTTCAGAAACATTGCTCTGTGTGTTTCTTCGCTGTGTCCTGGAGAATCGGCAGATGGAGATACAGAATCGCACTTGCTCCGACAATTGTGTCTTTTATTTTAAGCAGCTAAAGCAATAATTTGCCGTTACGCACTATTAGAGAAATGGGAGTATAGCTACGTGGAATGAGTGAGCTACAGCGTTTTAAGACGCCTTTCCCTAGTGGCCGGATTTCATCTCCTTAAAGCCATTAACTCTTAGTAGAAGAGAAATGAATTTGCTCTGTGGAGAGAACAGCTTCTCATCGGCGATCATTAGTTTAGCACTCCATAATCACCCCTCCGTGCTGTGTGTTCATCAGTGGGCCTGCTCCGCTGGTGCTTACCCAGAGTGAGGCCACTATCATCAAGGGCAGGATGTGAGAACTGCTCCATAAAACAAATGTAATACCCTATAAAGTAGGAAAGCAACTGACGCATACAACATAAAACTGAAAGATCGCCGTGCAACTACATGGTAAACATGTTGTTATTCTTCGGACGTAGTCCAAATTACCAACCTCTGCCGCTGCGTTACAATCGGACTCAAAGGTTTACCTCAGCATTACCGTGAGGAATGAGACTGAATGAGACAAAATGCTTTTCAATACGGCACATGCTCCCGTTAAAGGTTCATCATAGCAATGGGGCAAGAATTCCAAAGTACCTGCTAAGAATAGAGAGAGCGCCATGCAGTGTTTGTGGCTTTAAAGGTTCTGTGGGAACAGGAACAATCCGTCTTCATTGAAGCGCTGACTTGATGAGGCAACCTGAAGGGTAATTAAGTTTGATATGTTGCCTGTGCTCCTCGGCCCACGCTGTGAGAGAGTAACAAGCTCCAACAGCAAAAAGCAATGTTTAACTTATAGGCTGCCGACTCATATTTTCTGCAGCTATGATTTTTCACTGTCACAGTCGGCTCTTATGAATTCTTTGAACCTGAAACAACCTGACCCTCGGGTTCCCAGGGATCTCAGGGTAACTTCTAAGGCCCCCTCCTCCCTCAAAATATAATAATTATTAAGTAAAAAAAAAAAAAACAATCTATAACAGGGGCGTCAAACTCAATTAAAATTTAAAACTGGCATGAATTCACGGGCCAGACTGAATTTTTATTGAAAAATAAATAATAAATATTTCCCCTTCTCTCGATATCAAATGCAAGGGCGGTGCTAGGTTCTCTGGGAGCTCCTAGCAAGATATTGCTTGGCCCCCCACCCTATCAGTGCCCCTCTTCTTTTGGCTTGTACCTTCATTCAGGGGTTGCCACAGTAAGTCAACAACTTCCATCTCGCATCTTTGATTTGGCCAAAGTTTTACGCTGGATGCTCCTCCTGATGCAACCCTCCCCATTTATCTGGGCTTGGTACCGGCAAAAAACCACTGGCTTGGCTTTATTCGGGCCTCCTAGTGGTCGAATCGCCAAGCAACTGCCTGACTTGCCGGTTTTAATGCCACCCCGATTGAATGTCGATAGGAACATTTCGGAACATTGAATCTCAATCTCGTCCAGGATCTGTCTCTTATACACATCTAGATGTGTATAAGAGACAGTAAAAGACCATGCATCATATTACATATCCTGCCAGTATATAAAGGCTACATACTGGTGGGCCAACTCTAGGACATATGTTATGATTCTGTGGGCCAAATATAATTACACTGCGGGCCAGATTTGGACTCGGGACCTTAGTTTGACACCTGTGATGTAAAGGAAAGTATTAGAGAATTGATATAAAACGTAACGATGAAACAACATGAAATAACAGGATTGTTTTTTTACATAGATAAACACTCTGTCATTTTATGACCAGAATGTGAGAATCCCATAATATACTGACAATGGGTTAAAAAAAATAAATAAATAAAAAAAAATCACACTTCTTCTTTCTGCCGTGGTGTTAACAGATGTGGTTCATGTCTCACAAACTATCTTTGACAAACACTGACAGCAGCAAGTACATCACACAAACCGACGACAGCCCGGTTTAATTTAGTCCTGCTGTCAGGTTTATCAGCTCCATCTGATAGAATGAACCAGCATTGAGCTATAGTTATTTTCAAAGTGTCAATGATGTGTAAGGGGCTAAATGTGAGGAGCAGCAGTGATTAGTGATCAGCTGACAAACACAGCATCAGATAAATGTTCCCTCTTGTCACTATCTATAAACAAATGATCGGTTGGAAACTCCGTTTCCCAAACATTTCTTGCCTCCATTGTTTACTGTTTAGTTTGGCTCCAGAAGAAATCCTGCCAGTTTTTCTAGTGATTTGGATAAATAGAATGAGCCTGTGTTTGTTTGTGCTACATGACTTATTCTGTATTAAACTTGAGGCCTCAATCTATTCAAGATGCTCGGCTGCACTGTCTCCTGAATTGAGTTAGCTCCGTGCAATTGCTGTCTATTCAACGGCTGAGAAATTGGGTTTCACGCCCGGAGCCCTTCCAACAACATGGAATAAGAAGAGGGAGACAGAAAGAGAGAGAGAGAGAGAGGGAGAGAGAGAGAGGAGGGGGGATTAAACAAGCACTGTGCATTTATTTATCTCTACTATGACACTTTGAAAAAAGTTTCTGACGTCTTTTTTTTTTCCCCCCAAACACTAAATTCTACCACCACCGTAAAGTCATTTCAGCCTCAGCACCATGACTAGAGGATTATATTGCACCGAATTCCGACCAGCTGAATAATATATGATGAGATTATTCTAATCTTAAACCACTGGTGATTTATGAAAATGTCCTACACTCTTTGAACAGTCTTCACATTGAAAAGGGCATTTTATTTAATTAAAAAAAAAGGCCCATTACCATAGTTACAGACACAAACATAGTTACTGTGAGGTCTGTCCGTGCCTTTCCCTGCTGTTTGCTGGTGTGGGTTAATCAGTGATCACAGTCACCTGTGTCTTTGTCATTAGTCTCACTCGTGTCACCTGGTGCCCTCAGTATATTTACCCCCTCAGTCTTGGTGGGATCATTGTCTGATATTGTTTGGAGTTGTGTCTTGGATGTTTTGCTACTGTTGTTTGGGCTGAAGAAGCCAAATCAATGTAGATGTTATTGTGAGGAGTGCATGTAGGAGTGCATGTAAAAAGTTTAGCTCATGTAAGTTTGGTTGTTGTTTTATAATTCCATTTTTGACCACTGAAGAAAAGCCTCCGAGTGCTGGATTTACCTCCACACCTCAGCAGTTACCCTGTGGACAATCGCAAAGTTCAGTATTCAAGACCTGAACAGTGAACGCAGCATGTAAGTAGATAAGTGGGTTAGTAGATTAATGGGTAATAGTTATTGCTGTGTGTAGTGTTGTTGCAAACTCAGTTATTATTGTTATATCATTATAACTACTTGCTGAGTTGAGTTATCTATCTTAGTTTACATATATATATCACATTTTGTTTAGAGAGCCCACATTCACAAATCAGATTTGTTACATAGGGCTTTACAGGGCTGTTGACATCCTCTGTCCTTAGACCCTGAGCCAAGACAAGGAAAAACTACAGAGGGGAAAAAAAATAAATAAAAAAAAAACATTTAATTTTTCCCCTTTTAACAGGGAAAAGAAAACCGTTAGAAACCTTAGGGAGACAAGAGAGGGATCCACTCCCTGGATGGACAGACAACGCCATGGATGTTACCAGAGCATAAAGATACAATAAAATAAGCAAACAGGTACAATTACAATAAACTATTTGACATATATACATATATCTAACAAACACAGTTGATGTTCTTCCAGTAGGAAATCAAAATTAGAAAAAAAAACCTCATAATGTCAGCAGCAAAATGGGTTTTGATCCTGGTCGTCCTAGTCCAGGCATCAACACATTCATCGCAGAAACAACAGGAATAGGAAAGAGAAACAACAACAAACAACAAAAAAAGGTAGTTTAAAAGAGAAAAAAAAATGTGTGTGTATATACACACACAATACATATAAACATATATAACATATATATATTCACATATAAAGGCACATAAAGCATTTCCATACACTATATCAGTTAACCATATTCATATACGCCCAAGCCCATGTAAATCAAATACATATTGTATATATGTACCCTTAATATAC
>JAFBJS010011314.1:7174-37216 GCA_016785265.1 Paraplagusia blochii | reverse complement strand
GCTGCTAGATGAGTCACTCAGTGCCTGACTCAGTTCTGGATGCAGATAAAAAAAAAGAGAAAACCCTGGGTCACTGTTTTCTCACCATTGTTTTTGCTTCACACAGGATGGAAGACTGACGCCTTAAAAAAAAAAAAAAACAGACAAACTGCTGGCATATTTTGGGACACCTGCCATGTCTCCTTGACTGAAGATATGCATTTTGTTGTTGTTTTTTTTTTTTTGTTAAAAGCAAACTTGTCATGAAATGATAAGCCAATGTCTCCTCTGAGCTGAGCACATGTGCAATATAGTTTAATAATGGCCTCAGTCATCCCAAAAGCAGATCATTATGAGATAAGGCCAGTGTAAATTGCTTTTGGTCCCAATTACTGTCACTTGGCATTGGTCTACGTGTGGTTTTAGTAACCCTGTAGCTGCTGCGTCAAAATGAGCTGGCAGCCACTGTTAACGTGGTCCATGACCTTCTGCTTCAGCAGGGCCAGCTCGTCCCTCAGGACGTTCGCGGAGGAAACCAACTCTGTGTTTTGGCTCTTGAGGTTTTTGACCCTATCCTCCAGCCGGGAGATCCTCTCGAGCTTCCTTTTCCGGCACTTGGACGCGGCCACCCTGTTTCTCATACGCTTCCTCTCGGCCTTAATACGCTCCTGTGATTCCATGTCTATGGGGGACAGCGGTGGGGTATCCCCGGACATCTCGGGCACGGTCTGAGGCTCCTCTTTGAGCACATGTAGCCGCGGGTGCTGTTGCTGGTGTTCCATGTGGCTGTGAGAATGCTGGGAGGCTGACGGGTATCCCGTGGGTGCTGCTGGTGTTGGTTGTTTCTCGGCGGAAGTTGCTGAGGCAGAACCCACAGCCCGGTTAAAAGACCCCAGGTTAGTGTACTCCGGCGGCTCGGTGCGCGCCGTGCAGCTATAAGACATCCCGCTGCCCTCGGATCCACCGGTGCCTGACACAGCGCCAGCCTGGGCGCCACCCGGATGAACGACCGGCATCTGCTGCTGGTAGTGAAGCTCTGCCAGTGCTCTCACAAACCCCTCAGCGAAACCCTCCTGCTCGTCGGTGGTGTTTTTTGGCCCGAGGAACTGGGTCGGTGTTGGAGTCGTCAGGCTGGTGCAGGACTGGATTATCAGTCTCTCCAGTTCAGGCGAGGCCAACTTCAATAAACCCACATCGGGGGACGTCAGGATGTCCAGGGCTTTTGCTCCCAGGTGAGGTTTGAAGTTTTTAGGATCATTAAGGTTCAAAGTCATGGTTTGTTTCAGTATTTTGGGGTTAAAGCCAAACATAGCCGCTCCTTCGTGCTGCGAGTTGGAAGCTTTGACCGCTTCGTCGTAAAAGGTTGCTTCCATTTTTCTAGACATAAAGTTCGTGTCCCCTTTAAAGTCTGCTGTCCAGTTGTACGAGACGAAAAAAGAACAATTTACATATGTCCCAAAACCTTTACGTCCCAAATGTCAACTGCTAAGAGTCCGCCTATTGTTGAAGTTCAACTCACTGACAAGTTAGCGTCCGGAGAAAACTTTTCTTTCGTGACGTGGTCGGTACTCAACAAAATTCGCTGTTCCTCCGCTGATCCTCTGTCTTGTACAACTCAATCCTCTTAATTTCTTTATTACCCTTTTCCGTACAGACAAAGGGGGCCTGAGAGATAATACTTTCTATGACTTCCAACGTGGAGAGGAACTTTATCCACCTCTAAGCTGCAGCTCCACTGAAAATAACAATGATGTCATTTCGACGCTCTCTGATTGGTCGCTGGTGATTTGAGAGGCGGGATACGTCAATTGACATATGAGCTGCCATGACAACCCACCGTTTCTCCGCCCCCACCGCGATGGCTGATGGGATTAGGTAATGCGGACCGGGGAGCAATGTACCCTGGGATTACGTAGTGTTTTTTGAAGATTCAGTTACCCGTTTACCGCCATTTATATATATAAATATATATACAGTATATATATATATATATATATATACACAGTATATATGTACATATATATTTATACATATATACATAAAATGTGTATGTATTGTGTACATAGAAATGTCTTAACAAACAAAACAGGCTGTTATGAACCTGTTAAGGTCCTATGTTAATATATCTTTGGTTCTTACGGTTTGTAAGGGTGATGAAATGACCATGTAGAAAATAGCAATGCTTTTTGTTTCACTTTCCCTCTGAGCTTACTAAAAAACTGCCAAACACATTAACACACAGTTTTGTGGCTGAGATAAATTTTCTAAAAAAAAATAAATAATCTGTTTAAGTATGTGATCCACTCTGATAACACCTCAAAAAAAAAGAGATTTTTGAGGTAAATAAATAAATTAGAAATCAAATTAGACAGGAAATTATGCCATGTCATTTAACCCATCACCGTAGAGAGCAGGGGGCTGCTGGCTTAGGCTCAGGGCACCTCAGAGGTAACAGGGATTGAACCGGGTGCCTTGCAAACCCAAGTCCGCTTCCTCAACCATTCCTCAACCACCAACTTCCCCGAGGTGTTATCATAGTCGACATAGTCACGCTGTTACAAGATATACATGATTTGTATGTAATCCCTCCCTCCCCCCATATGTTTATCACTCAGATTAAAGGTTAATAATAATACTAAAGTTAATAATACATACTTATAGGGAAATAAATGTTGTTGTTTTCCATTTACACCCTTACTCCTGTCACTTTATGTACAGTTCTGGTCTCTACACTGGTAGCAGAATCACTGCCATCTGATAAACTGTCTTGTTTACAACTGTTGCTATTTGCATTTGTGCATATGTACAAATATGTCGGTATACATACATACAGTATATATGGTTGTGTTGGTGTGTACATGTGTGGGTTTATGTGTATAAATGTAAAGAAAACTGTATCCACGTACTACAAATACATAGTTTTCTCAATGCTGCTCGTTCTTGCTTTTATTTTAAATACTTTCGATCGATTGTAACTTTTGTATATTGCTATACATTTATAATTTTTTATACTTTGTTTATATTTTATTTTACTTTCTTATTTTTTAACCTAGATGTATTTTAACTGTAAGGACACTTTGCACAATTGTGAGCTATTGCACCTTCATTTCACTGTCATTGCCTGCAATGTCATGTGACAAATAAAGCTTCTTGATCTTGATCTACTCATCATAACACCCAATTACACACTCAATTATTAAATAGTCTTAGTACATTCCAGAATAATCCATGTGCCCATTCACAAAGATCTCCTGAGCAAATGTCAACCAGGGCTGAGGTCTGAAGCTTCTGCACAGCTGCATTTCAGTCTGTGTGGTCTCTTCCATTCTATTATTCAACAAGCTATCCTCAAGCCACCTATAAATAAGTTAACAGCTCCAGACAGTCTAAGAGAATCAAAGTTGCCTCAGGTCAGTGGTCTGGATATGCCATGTCACCTCCACAATGCAGACATGCAAAATGTATTTGTATTTGACACTAGAACTGCAAAACTATACATTAAAAAAAAAAAACCAAGCAAACATTGTATTTCCCTTTTATCTCTCCCTGTGCACTTATCAGTAACCCCATGAACCACTGCATTGTCCCAGTGCTGCTTCCTGTTTCTCTTCCCCTATAGATAAAAGTACTTTCCTCTTGCCTGTACAGAACAGCTGTTTCCACCTAGTGCAGTTTGTAATCAGGAGATGCGGCTGGCCTGCACTCTTTACAAAGCCCCACAAACTCCTTGAAAATACACTCCCACCCTCTTCTCCATTAAAGTAAAACACAGAAAGAGGCTGTATGTTTGGCACAAAGTTTTGCTTATGTTCAGAGACATGAGAAAGATGAGATTTCAAACACTGTCCCAGTAATGTTTGTTGAAAACCATCTGTTTCTCTCTACACTGTTTGCTTTTACTCAGTTCTTGATATTTTGTGATCACTGATGATCCAAACAGGCTGACCACACTTAAGCCTACCTCATGTTGGCAGTTGTTTGTCACCTCAACACAGACAAGTACACGTTGAAGACAAATGACTTGGCAGGACTGTAGATTATGCATTTTTAAACGTTCCTCTTTATTTGAATTATACCCTTTTACAAAGTGAGATCTAGAGCAGAGGGAATGGGCGAATCTTGTCAGGTAATAAATCATTTATCTGAAAACTAATCAATGCACTATTGTTTAAGGTTTCTAAAAGATATTTGACTCCAACTGCTCAATGCAGTGACAGGTCTCTCTATAAAAGACAAGACAGGGTCAGTTGGTGGCTTAGTGGTTAAGGAAGCGGGTCCCCGGTTCGATACCCATACTGCCAAGTTACTGCTGAGGTGCCCTGAGCATGGTATCATCCCCACACACTGCTCCCCGGGCACTGGCTCAGTTAGCTGCCCCCTGCTCACTACGGCAATGGGTTAAATGCAGAGGAAAAATTTCCCCAAAAAATTTTGGGATGAACAACATCATCTCTAGCTGATGATATCCCTTTTTTTTTTTTTTTTTCATAAAAGTCTCTTTTAAAAAGCCTAACAAGCCTAAATAGTAGGGTTGGAAATCTTCACTCACATAACGATCTGATCCATATCTCGATTCACAGACTATGATCCGATTCAGGAACGATTCATAAAAAATATTAAATTGCTCCAGTTCGATCCGATTCGGTTCGGTTCAGTTCGATTCAATAAAAAATTTAAACTCCACTTTCAACTACACTATACAGTTGCCTGTCTTTTTTGTTTTAGTTTAATTCATTTAAAAGGGGGAAATGCAATTTCATAAACATATGATTACACATGGTTTAATAAGAAAGAATTAGCCAAAGGCTAGTTTTCATCTTTAGTCCCCTGGCCGTGATGTAAAAAGGCAAGAAGCACACAATACATATACAATAGAAAATACATATGCAAACACTGCACAGACACATGTGAATAGATGTATGTATGTGTCTTTGGGCTCGTCGCTCTAGTGGTAGGAAGCAGCCAATGTTGCGTCTATATCTAAACGTCAATTTGTGGGCGGGGCCCTGGAGCAGGAAACCAATTCACGGACAAAAATCCGAACCATCGGACCGTTTTACTGCATTTTAATTGATCAGGGATTTTTGAACCGACACACTTGGATCTTGGAGGTCACAAATCAATAACCAATCCAAAATGATTAATCTTCACACCCGTCAAATGTTTTCTTAATGCAAAACAATCTATACAACTATCAGAAGTAATTTGTCTGTACACTTGGCCATCTATCCATATAGTAACTGCCTGGACCTGTTTAACATAATTGGCATGGTTGTGCTTTTTCCTTTCTTTGCTTTTTTTCTCATTACCAACACTTATTATCACCGTACCCCATTGTCAATGTAATGTAATTGTGCCGCTACACTGCAAATTTCCAACCTGTGTACAGTAAAGCATTCTATTCTTTTATATTTTAACCTATTCTGATATACAGTTTAAATACTCCTACACACACTGTATATATTCTTCAGAAAACAGCATAAAGTAAGAGTAAAAGCTTCAGCTTGGAATAATAAGAATGGAATTGTAAGCAACCAACATTTCATTTTAGTTCTAGAAGGAAAAATTGAATGTCCATATTTTGTTTTTCTTACTTTACTAAAAGGTCTGAGTCTCCAAAACAATATATAAAAGTATGCAATCAGTACTTTTATGGGAAGACTAGCCTCAATGTGTCACTACAACTATATTAATAACTCGTCCAGACGACTGCCACCTATATCACACAGCACCACATCGTACTGTCTGTGGTCAGCCCACTGGAAGCCAACAGGGATTGGATCTTGCCCAGGAGGTGAACGTTGGAGTTTCACACCAATGAAATTGCCTCCAAAGCAAAGTGAAGGCAACAACAACAGCAGCATCAATAATAATAGGATATTCCGTTATTTGTCCGCACAAATAGTTTCGACATTAAACGGCGCCAGCTCTGAATGCGAAGTTCACCTATTTTGTCCGCTTCGGCGTGCCGTAACGACCATCGTATGGTTCAAAGTCTGTCGAAAAGAGATTTAACAGTGAAACTACGACCTAAAAACACAAAGGGCTGTGAAATATCTGTTGCGCAGCTTTGTTTAATTTTATCGGTAAGAAGAGTTCACCTCATATTGATAGTGACGGCAAGCATTTTATTTATCTTTGTCTATAATGTCGTTATCTTTGTTTCCACTACGGAGTTTTAGCAAGTAATTTTGCACTTAAGATAATATGTGTGTGGATTTTCATGTCTATGAGATTAATCATTTTTTACGTTAAACAAATGATAAGTTAAATGTACAAACTCTCATCACTCACCATACGCCGCGATAACGCAGTAAAACGCCTCTCTAATGAAATGTTCAAGTTTAGATTCACAAGACGAAGACATATATTAATAATTGACACACTGGGTTGAAATTGATTCTGTATTCCCTTACAGGACAGAACAATGATTGTACCATCAATTCGGCTCAATAACAACTTTACTTCCTCATTTTCCTATGACATAAATTGTCACATGTCGGTTCTGTCAAATCAAAACCAAGAGTTAACCTGTAACCAAAGTTACTAAAATAAGGAAAGCAAAAAATCGCGGGAATTAAATAATAAATAAAATCACAGTGGAATTTATCAATTGTACATATTAATTTAAATGTTCAACTTAGAAAACCATTCAATAGCATGTGCTAAATAGGGTAAACCCTAAATGTAACGTGAGGTATTCAAAAATAATATGAAACACAACATAAACCAGAAAATCTGACCTGCATACTTACAGAACCAAGATAAATAAGTTAATGTAGTAAACCGTTAGCATTTAATCAAATAGGTGATAGATAACATTATTGATTCCCCTCCAACTTTCTGTGGGAGAATCCGTCTGGCTTCAACCCCTGTACTGACCTTGGCTGAGCAACTGCTGGTTCATCATCAACTAAAGTCAATAGTCACAGGACTGTTGTTGCTTTCTCTTGTCTTTTTTTTCAGCTGGTGTCCACATGGCAGAGGTCTATTATGTTGGCGTAGATGTGGGCACAGCCAGTGTGAGAGCTGCATTGGTGACAAGAGACGGACAGTTGAGGGCCACTGCAGCAGAGCCCATCAGCATCTGGGAGCCTGAGTCTGACCACTATGTCCAGTCCTCCACTGAAATCTGGACAAAATGCTGCACAGTTGTTAAGGTGGAACCTTAAAAATTATGCTTATTATGTCTGTTATTCGACAGTAACCATTTGTATAACTCAAAGATTTGACTCTTAAGTGTACCTTAACCTAATGGTCCCCAACCTTTATTGCTATGGACTAGTCTAATTTTATTAATTTTGTTTTGAAACATTACCAGATTATCTATAAATGAAAAAAGTAAGAACTAAATAAGAAAAAACGTAAATACATTTCTTCACTGCGTCCCACTACGGCTCCTTAGAAGTTAACCAATGAACCAGGACTGGTCCCAGACTGGGAGTTGTGGGACCGTGCCTAGACTTACACATGTAAACTTTATCATCTTTGATTTTTGTTCTGTATTCTGTGTTTTTCCCCAGAAAGTTGTCAAGAATGTAAAGCAAAGCCAGGTTTATGGCATTGGATTTGATGCGACCTGCTCTCTTGTGGTTTTGGATCAACACTTCAAGCCTGTTTCAGTCACTCAGGAAGGTATGTATTACCTTAGGACATCAAATTTATACCTTAAATTTGTATGGAAAAACAAAATAAATGTCAGATTTCTGCTCAATACAGTTATTTGGGAGCAGGTTGTCTGGAGCATACTACAGTCTACATACTACATGAAGGTGTCTTTTCTTCAAAAGTTGATTTTTTTTTTGGTCTGCAACTTCGCAGTCCATTAGTGTGGAGAGCTCTATTGATTCCTGATGTGGCCAAATAATTTGCCAGCGTCTTGGCAGTTGTTCTGTGGTCTTTAGACACATATCTCACTAGTTTTCTTTCCAAATTTTTCGCTTTCTATATCTGCCTGGCTTGTTCTGCACACTGTGGCTGTTTTTGGATTTATGGATTATACTTTACACTCCAGTTCTTGTCACTTTGAAACCATTTGATGTCTTTGTATATCCTTCTCCTCTTTTGTGCTTCAACAATTCTTTTTCTCGGACCCAAACTGATCTTCTTTGTTTTTGCCATGTTCCTTTCTCAACTGACAGCTCATAGACCATTCTTAGGCTTTTGTACCATGTTTTACTTTCATTGTGTAAAGGTAATGAAGGACTTGGTCATTTTTTTAAAGGGGGCTAAGAATAATGTCTCACGCCATTTTAGCTTTTTCTTATATAATAATGTTTTGGTGGGCGAATATAAATATTTTGGTCATTCTAATGAAAAAATAGTATGTTCACTAATGCTCTGTTAAAGATTCCTTGCTCTATTAAAATGGTAGTTGGGGAAAATCTTGAAACTTAAAATTTCACAGTGGGGCTAATAATTTTGTCCTCAACTGTATAAATATCAAAAAAGGTCAGTCCCTAAGTTTTAATGTTGAAAATACGCTGGATAAATATTCATATTTAATTACATTTTTCTAAAGCAATTTATGCACATGAAGGGATTGTGTATTATTTTACATTCAGATTCATAAAATATTCTGTTGTTGTCAGTGTGAAAAAAATATGTGAACTTATTTATATATTTTTAATATGTATAATTTAATATACTATGTAATCCCACCTGAGTATAAGTCGCAAATCCAGCCCAAGGATGAAAAGGTGTATCTAATTGTGCAGAAATGATGGTACTCAGTTAGTTAGTTAGTGAAAAATTAATAATCTTTTGTAATATCTTTATCTACAGTTATAGAAAAAAAAATACTGTACCACACTTGCCCTCTCCAATTTCTTGTTCATTTTAATGGACACCACCAAAAGGTATATTTCCTAATGAATACAATGAACAGGAAAACATGGAATAACAAAAAGCACTGTTTTGGGGAATGTAATGGCATAGCTATTTATGTAAGACCTAAAGTGATTCTGGTTCCTATCAGCAAAACCCTGGAATAGATGTCACCTCTGAAATTAAACTAATATGAACCATTTTGTTGTTATCATTATATTTGTCCAAACAAATATATTTTTAGTGGAACTACGCATTAAAATTAACATGAAATTTGTCAATTGTAATTCAGAACCAAGGCTTCAGGTTTGAATCCAGCAACTGCCAGGTTGCCACTGAGATGCTCTGCGCATATAATTGTCCTGACCCACGTAGCCACACTGGTGCAATGTCATTTTGGTGGCAGTTGTGGAGACTGATGCCACTGCAGCCTTTTAGCAGATAAGAAGAACAGATAAGTTGAATGGATGAATTAATGAAAGAATTATGAACCACATGAAAAAAAGAATAACACAGTCAATTAATAGATGGATGCTGTTGCCTTTCTCCCTGATTGGTGGAGTCAGCATATTACAGATAAACATATGCTCTAAATTTTTTTATTTATTTCAGAATATTCCTTTTTAATTCTTCCAAAGACTTCAATAATAATGAAGTTATTTACCCGTCATATATCAAAACAATAAAGCTAGAATTCAACTATCTTTACTACACCTGTATGAAAACGGTGGCTTAAAATGTCCAGATCTAAATTGGTGTTATTGGGCAGTACAGTTGAGAACTGAGCCTTTACCTCTAGAACTTTATTATGATACATTGGGCAACTCATATGTAATCCCTCTCATCTGTCTTTCTCTGCTCATTCAAGGCAACAGTGAGAAGAATGTGGTGATGTGGATGGACCACCGTGCTTTAGAGCAGGCCTCCGCTATAACAAACAGGGGCCACAAAGTCCTGAGCAGAGTTGGAGGGGTCATGTCACCGGAGATGCAGCCTCCGAAACTACTATGGCTTAAAGAGGTGAGGGGTGAGCGACGTCACTGTACGCAACTGGCATTTGAAGGATTTCTGCTTCCCTTAATACTGGATGTTCAAAGTAAAATGGCATGGGACAGGGATGCCCAATAGGTAGGTTGGGATCTACCAGTAGATCTCCAAAGGATTGCTTGTAGATCCTGAGCAATAACTTTAGAAAAATATTAGTAATAAAAACCAGAGAATTAATTCTATTTCAAGATGCTAATCATTGGACTAAAGTAATAATCATAATGGTATTGGGTCAGACAAGATAATATGTTATATGTTAATGTTGAGAATAAGATATAGTTTATATGGGTAAATATTTAAAATCTAAAGTTTTTAATACAAAAAAGACAAAAAAGTGGTGGTGTGGAGTCTTGGCCTTATTTAACTGTAGTTGTGTGTGTTTATTTTTTTGAATCCAGAAACTCAAAGAAAGTTGCTGGGAAAAAGCTGCTCACTTTTTTGACCTGCCTGACTTTCTGTCTTGGAAAGCAACAGGTTCTTTGGCAAGGTGAACTTACACACATTGCACATTGCATATGTTCTTACATATGTTACATACGTTCTCATTTGTAATTTAAGCTCTAACTAAACAGAACTTAGAAATTCACATATTATAGTGACTTTCACATGTTACTCAATGCATAATGTATTACAACACATAGCAGATTTGAGCTGTATATATATATATACATATATATATATATATATATATATGTGTGTGTATTCTGTGTTTACAATGTTTCCAGGTCATTATGTACTGTGGTGTGTAAATGGATGTACTGCCCTCCAGATGGATGGGATAAGAGCTTTTGGACCAGCATCGGATTGGAGGACCTGCTGGAAAATAACTTCTCCAAAATAGGTAGAAATACTAGGAATTCAGAATATATAGCTAGGGTATGAATTCATCTTGGCAGGAGCTGGAGACGACCCTGTAAAATAAATATACAGTTAATTTGTAAGATTGTTAATAGAGTAAACAATCAAAAGCAATCAAATGGGATGGCAGTTACAGATTAAAGATAAAAAGCTAAAGGCGCACAGAAATTTATCAAAATTATAACAAAATAAAAAAAGCAAAACATTGGCCTAAAGCAGGCCCAATCAATATTTCACATGGTAACAAACTGCAGATTTCCATAAACATTGTGAAATTAATAACACATGAGTAATCAGGTTTGAAATATAGAGCGCATCAGTAGTATTTGTTACTTTATATTATGTCTTTATCTGTAGTCTCTCAAGTTCTTTTTTAAATTATCTTTTTACAGGCCAGGGGTGACCAACCTTTTTGTAATCGAGAGCTACTTCAATAATAATTAAAGGTTTTGGGACATTCACTCTTACTGTCGTCATCACACCCATAAGAATATAATTGTTGGGGATGGATTCACTTCAGCAACAAAAAGAGAAACTCTCCTGTAACCACTCATGTATAAAAAGAGTTAAAATTATACAAAAATTACAAACGTTAAACAAAATCCTCTGTTAAAAGAGCAGTAGCTTGATAATTCCTACAGCCCATTGGAAAGTATAGTATTTATACTATGACTGTAACTTGATTAAAAACACAATTCCCATTTAATAATAAGCAAATAAATTTAACAATGTTAATGAAAGTGTTATTTATATGTCGGTCCTCTCTGTCCCGTAGGCAGTGAGATGTCTGCTCCAGGAAGCCCATTGGGTGACGGTCTGACCCAAGAGGCAGCAGCAGAGTTAGGACTGAATGTAGGAACTGCAGTTGGAGCTTCTCTCATCGATGCTCATGCTGGAGGCCTAGGTATTACACATTATGACGAAGGATGTTGTACTTGGATAGAGCATTTTGTATTGGGTTTGACCAAGGCTTTAGTTCACAAATGGCCATAAAAGTAACACTGGTGCTCAACAGACATTTTGACCCAGAATAATGAACCAGCCTTATGTGTTGCCAGAGTGTAAGAACTCCATTTGTTTGGATGGTCAGAGAACGATAGGTCTTCTGCATTGAACTGCTTCCGTTGAGCAGAAAGAAGCAGTTTTTTGTACTTCTTTGTTTTTGTTTGTGGTAATGGATTTATTATGGCTACATGAGTCGTCTAGGACATAAGAACTTGTTGAACTACATTCCTGAATAATAATAATAACGGTTTCTAGAGAGTTCAGACAGGACAACGCAAACCCTGTACTTTTTTTTTCTTTCTTTGGTTCACAGCTTTTTTTTTTATTGGTTTGATATGATTTAATAAAAGACTGATCTATTATTTATATGTATATAAACATAACTAAAGAATTTGGATTTGTAAAAAGCAAACATCCATGTAAAATTATTAAATAATTTTTCTTTTTTACTATTAAAAATGATATTTCATTACTAGTTTTGATTCTTGAACAATGAACAATACATTTCTTAAATGAACAAAAACATAGATATGATCTTTCCTTGTAAAAATGACATTTTGCCAAAACTTTTCACACAATGGCCTTCTGTTTAGGGAGGATTAAAACCAGTGTGAGGAGGTTTGCAAAGGGATAATATATACATAAATAATATGATGATGGATTTCCCATTTCCGTGGTGGTCTTGGTGGAATGCACTGCACAATAGTGATAAGATTCATAATACCATTGTAGTATTACATCAAACATAATAACTTCATATGCATGAGGCATGTATTTACAATAAATCTGGTTGTCTTAGCTACTTTTGTGCTACAATATATTATTTTCCAACTTTATTTCATTTTGTGGCCAACTTTATATCATGTGGACTTTAGTCCCATAAATTTCCATTTATTCCCATAGAAAGTTGTCAACTTTTAAAATTCCTGGATTTTGTAACCGTGAATATATTTTGTCTGCTACAGCTGTTCAAACAAATCACAGTTCACTTCCTTCATCTCAAAGTGGTGAATTTCTTCATTCCACTGCAGGTATGATTGGTGCTGATGTCAAAGGTTTCAATTTGCCATGTGAGGACCGGCCAATCACATCACGTTTGGCAATGATCTGTGGGACCTCCACCTGTCACATGGCAGTGAGTATAGTTATTTAAATAGCTTTTAATGCTAAAGACAAAACATCAATACTATACTACAGAGATATTGTGCCCCCTGTTTTAATAATGATAGAAGTTGATTCAGATTCTCAACGTTCATTATGCTGAACATCTGCTCTCACATGAAGATAAAGCTGAACAACAGCACTATCTTTTCGCAAATATAGGAATTTAAGGTTTCTAAGGAAGTTGTTGTCATCTTAGTTGTAATTACCTGCAGATTTTGTATACAGTATATAACAAAAGCTTGTGCACTTACAGTTCCAGGAAGTCTTGTATTTCTGATTTTCAATCTCACTGCAGTTCAGTTAGTTTGCTTCTCGTTATTTCCCTCAATCCTTCAATTATTTAACATTTAGCTATTTGGCCAAACTTCTGCCTATTTAAACAATATTTTGCCTATATAAACTATTTTTGGTCTGTCATGTAAGACAAAAATCCTAACTAAAATGTTACTTTTACTCTCCTACTGGTTAGATCAGTCAGCAGCCTCTGTTTGTACCTGGAGTTTGGGGACCCTACCTGTCTTCTATGGTCCCTGACCTGTGGCTCAATGAGGGAGGACAGAGTGCAACAGGACGACTGGTTGGTACTGTAATGATCCCACATTAATAAATCAGAGGCTCACAAACCTTTTCTGCAGCCTCCTTCTTTGGTCTATATGATTCCCACTCTTCCATATAAAGACTTTCAAAGCTACTGACTGAATGTAAAGAAGTACATTTCTAACAATTCAACAAAGGCTATTCTCATTTACTTGGGAAAACCAATAACATTTGATTGATTTATGAGAAAATGTTAAAATTAATTGTGCAATTTCCACAGAGAGTCAATGGTGGCCTAGCAATTGGGGAAGCAGACTTGGGTCCACAAGGCTTCAAGTTTTAATCCACAGAAAGGCTCACTTTATGGAGCATTGTGATTTGGGAGGAAGTCGTGGAGACTGCCGCCCATCGGTCCTGGAAATGGCGGATGAAGATTTTTTTAGTCATTCATCTTTATCTGTTTGTCTATTACCGGGTTGCAGGGGTCGCTGTTGCCATCCAAATCAGATTGTTTTACAGCCTTTCTGTGGATTGTGTTTCAACTAACGACTAGGCCAGCACAGGAATAATCATTTTTTTGAATTGTCATTTAGTTAAAGTAACTAACAATCGACTGTGAACTGGTTTAATGTTCAGTAAATCCATGTTACTTTCTGTTCCCTCAGCTTGACCACATAGTAAAAAGTCACGCTGCATACCCTCAGCTTCAAGAACAAGTTCAGCAGAGGTGAGCTAAGGTGTTTTGTGATATATGATACGGTGAGTGTTTAAAGTAGATCACTTTAATTCACTCAGGTAAGGTCAGCATTGTAGTGCTAATTTAATGCTTTGTGTTTGAACATTTGTATGAATCATGTGGAAGAAATAATGTGCCAATGAATTCCGCCGTCTCTTAAATTATTTCAAAATAATGTTTTTTTTTTTCGTCCACAATGTCAACAATTCTAGTTTGGTAAAACACAGCATAAAAACCTTAGCCACTTGAATAAAAATCTGATCGAACCAGGAATTAAACTATAGGGTGGGTCCTTAATCTATAATGGAATGCCTTTCCTTGGACATCCCCAGTGCTAAAATATTGATTAAGTTCGTCTTAATGACTTAAATTTGATATCACACATTAAGTTTAAGCATGAATTCATAGATTTTTACTCATCAATTTTGTGCACAATGGCGACACCAGACAATCTGAATCTTTTGTGACTCGACACTACCACCTACTGGCGTAATTCTATACCGGTAAATAATTTGCAGTAAATGATCCTTAAATAAAAATAATATACTCTGAACACTTTTTTTACTTATAGGCTGGGTGAGAATGTTTACAGCTACCTGAACAATCACCTGAGTTCAATGGCTAATTCTGGCTCTGCTGTTGACCTGTTGGGGTCCATTCTACATGTGTGGCCTGACTTCCACGGAAACAGGTCACCACTAGCTGATTCTATGTTGAAAGGAATGGTGAGGACAATTATCCGGACATATGTTTATCACCCTTTATGTGTTTATGACCCTTTCATTAAATGCTTTGCATTGCTGTTGGAAGGACAGAAGACTTTAATGTGGAGGTGGGACCTGATTGATTGATCAGCCCCGAGCCCATTCTTGTATGTTTTAGTGATGGACAGATTGACAGATTTGGCATTGTGATCTGCAGTGAGAGTAGGCAACAACTAGGAGAGAACCTAAAGAAGTGGAGGTTTGCACTAAAGAGAAGAGAAATTAAGGGAAAGGTTTACAGGACCGTTGTGAGACCAAGCATGATGTATGGTATAGAGCAGGGATTCTGAACCATTGGGCCTTGGCCCAAAGTTGCAAGCACCCCATAGAGGGCCGTGAAAAATGTAAACTGCGATTATTAAGTGCCCCAGATCACTTGACACTGAAAAAATTAGGCCTCGGTGCCAAAAAGGTTAAGAATCCCTGGTATAGAGAGACTACGAATAGTCAAAAGACAGGATGCAGAGGTGGAGGAGTTAGAGATTAAGATGGTTTGGACATGTTCAGAGGAGGGACAGTGGTTATATTGGTAGAAAAATGATCTTAGATGGATGCAGTGAGAGAGGACATGGAGTTAGAGTTGAAGATACAGATGACAGGGTTAGGAGAAGAAGAAGATAAAATGGATTGCACAGCTATTTTATGAACAATCTTTATCTGCTTCACTGCTTGTGCAGGTGGTTGGCCTGTCTGTTTCTCAGACTATTGAAGATCTGGCTCTTCTCTATTTATCCACCATACAAGCACTGGCTGTAAGTTTTAAATTTAAGTCAGACTTCCCCTCAGCCTTTGTCTGTCCCCTTGACCTCTTACATTTGTGTCTTACTTTGTACTTTCAGCTTGGTACACGTCATATTCTTGGGGCCATGAAAGAAGCGGGACATGACATCAGAACCATCTTCCTCTGTGGGGGGTTGAGTAAAAACCCTCTTTTTGTACAAATTCATGCAAACGCAACAGGTACAGACCATTGACATTGACTCCTATGGAAATGTTCTGTACTACATGTAACTTTTATAATGTCTGTTTCCACAACCAGGTTTACCTGTGGTTTTACCAGATCAAACAGAGGCTGTGTTAATAGGAGCAGCAATTTTGGGAGCTTGTGCTTCTCAAGAATTCGGTTCTGTACAGGTATAACTTACCACACACACAGTCGTTTGGACTTACATGGCATTAAGACATGAAATAAATTATTCATTAAATGAATAATTAAGAACAAAACTCACTTCAGTTCTTGCATTAATAGGTGTGGCATTTTACTGGCAAAAACAGAGTTTTGAGGCGTTCTGTGTTTTACTGTTCAGTGTATTCTTCAGGCAATGTACTTTAGGAGAACCAGGCCTCAAGATCAACAGGAAATTGAATAAAACAATGGTGGTTTAATATTTTTGTCTATAACTATAAGTGTATTTCAGTTGGAATTTAGATATTAAATGGTTATTATTGGAAATTAAAAAACAGATTTGAATGTTGGTATTTGGTTTTAGGTTTTAGATCTTTAAATCTTTATTTAAGGATTAGGTCAAATGTCCAAATTGTGGAACAGTTCTACAGAATTAATCCTAGGGTTTTTAGACTGGTCAAAATATGTTTCCAGTGTTTAGACCAATCTGCTACTGCCTAGTAGACATTTATTTAAATATTCTGGCTGTCACTGTCATAAAATAAATCATGTACTCAAAATATATATATTAGTTTTCAGACCAATAAATTTGTATATTTTTTTCCAATTTTGTTCAAGAAAATTTTTGGATTTGCCGGGTTACCCCAGTGGTGACCTGGCAACAGGTGGATTTGAACCTGGAACCCTCTGGATTCAAGCCCGGTTCTTTAACCACTAGGCCACCACCCGATTAATAGCGTTACAAAATCAATTAAAACACACATAACATTACATTATAACATTAAAAGATAATTGCATGTTTTCTTCTTGCTGGGGGGGCGTAACAGAAAATAATTGAGAAGCACCGGCCTAGTGGTTAAGGAACCGGACTAGGGACAGCACTGAGCTTGGCATCGTCCCCACTCACTGCTCCCCGGGTGCTCAAAGCTGCCTTCTCTTCACTTTGGTAATGGGTTAAATGCGGTGGGTCACGTTTGTTGTCTGCAGTGATGTGTATCACATTGGCAAGGAGTTTGCTTTATATTCTTTATGCTCTAGTGATGGACACAGTCTGTTATCAAAGTTTTGACCAGTTCTTGTTCAGGTCACTCTAATCATCATTTAGTTTCACTGTAGCAGGAGAGAACATGAGCCAGACAGACTATAAATATGATGTTATTGTTTGAGCAGCACCTGTCAAAGCATTTTCAGCTCTAGCTGCAGCAAACAAATGTGGGGTCTGATCCTTTGAGCTACTCTTAGTCAAGTGGCTGAATTAGGAAAAAAATGTAGACAAGAGAGAGGCCCCGCTGCATAGTATTGGTCATAAAGTGACTCTGACTGTGGCCACTACAGCTGCTGGAGCCACTGTTTCATTCACAATAAGTGGGATCACACGCCACAGACTGACGTGAAAATATATGTTTTTAATAATATATTTTTTTCATTTATCCACTGCAATATACATTTCAGGAGGCAATGGAGAAAATGGCCAAAGTGGGCAAGGTTGTCCAGCCAGACCTTAATCTCCAGGGGTGAGACATGAAGATATTGGAAATATATTTGAAATAATCCCACTTTTTAAATTGATAAAATATATTTTATCAATTTTATAAAATAAAATATATCCTCATATTTTTAGAATTGATTAAAGTCTTCGTAGTTTTACAAATAGTAGCACTACAATAGTTTTATGTAGTATAGTTTTTTTTTTCTTTTATTACACTACACATGCTTATAGTTTATTATTATTGACCATTTAAATTTGGTCAATTTTTCTTTTTTACCTTAACCAAACTCACAACATGTGTCTGTCTTCCGATTGAGTAACAACATGTAAATCTCTAAACAAGAAGTATTGTATTTAAACATCAAGTGTTTGTTTCTGAGATGAAATAACCTGCGTGTTATATGTTTTCCAGCTTTTATAACAGAAAGTACGAGGTTTTCCTGCGGCTTTTTGTCCACCAGAGGGAGTACCAAGCAATTATGGACCAACATTGACACTGTGGAGTATAAGGTTGAGTCGAGGTGACGTCACTGAAAGAAAAATGTATCTTCAAAAGACTGACTTAAGACAAGGCTCTGAAAACCGTTGCTTTTTTTGACACCCCTCATGCGAATTTATAGAATTTGATGAATTCAATTTATTTTAATATAAAAAAAAATAAAAAATGCTAAAAAGTAAACATAATCAAGTCTTTATTGATGTGTACTTTATTGATGTCAGACTACCTCCATGTCCTCTCTCACTACATCCATAAATCTCCTCATCCTGTCCATCCTTCTCTATGTTCAGAGGAGGGACAGTGGTTGTATTGGTAGAAGAATGCTAGTGATTGACCTACCAGGAAGGAGACGTAGAGGAAGGCCAAAGAGGAGATTTAGTGAGAGAGGACATGGAGGTAGTTGGAGTTAGAATTGAGGATACAGAGGACAGGGTGAGATGGAAATTGTGGACTCCTGTGGCAACCCCTGAAAAAGGGACAAGCCGAAAGGAGGATATTGCGTTAGAAAATTAATTATGACGATCTCTAAATTCCAAATTCCATATTGTATTAGAAGTCAAATGAGAAACACACCCACCGAAATACGCAATCCGCGCGCGCGCACACACACACACATACGGGAGGTCACAGTGAAGCTTGACTTTCAGTCTGCAGGATGTCTCTCACCGGGGCACAGCGGGGCTTCAAGTAGTTTTTTCTGACCACCGGTGGTCCCTGCACAGGGGACAGATCACCGCGGATCACAATCATGTTCTCAGCGACCACCAGACGCAACAGTTGCCGCGGCATCGCGTTTGGGAACCGCACGACGTCCGAAGTCCAAGCCAGGCGCCGGAGTTCCGTCTGTTCCCACATCTCTACTGGCGTACAGACCGAAGATCTGTCGGTCAGCCTCAGTCAGCCCAACATCACTATTACACTGCGATTCCTGCTGGCAATAGATCTGTGGCTGTCCAAGCGGTTGGGCGTGTGCGCCTGCGAGAAGTCTTCCTGGGGCAGCATACGGCCCCTGGTGCGTCTGGTGGAGTTCTCTGGTCACGCCATCCCATGGATCGTCGGGAGTCTGTACTCTCTGCTCTGCGGAGAAACAGCGGAGGAGCAGGAGGTTTTGTTGAACCTCACCCTTGGTAATAACGGCCATCAACCAATAACACCGAATTAATTCATGCGCTTTTTGGCCTTTCACGCTTATTTCTGCACCACGTGGTCAGGTGTTGTTTCATTCTTGAAAGTTGGGATTAGAATGAAAGTGTGAAACTACATGTTGGAAAATAACGAAATAACCTTGTGATGTTGTTACGCACATTTGTTCCAGTTGCACAGAAGCTTAGCCAGTCAGCGCTGGTTGTGAAGAGCTGTGAGATGATAATGTAGACCAAAATAGCACAAAGAGAACAAAGCATCATCATCACCACTAGTCCATCAGTGTCACATGTGTAACTGTTTCTACATACCTTTCAAGGCTTTTTTTCCAGATACAAACCAACAGGTGTTTTCTTTTTATTTGGACATATTTTTCAATAAATTAATAATATTTTAGTGTTTCGTTAGTGATTTCTCAGTTGCCAGTTGTGTTTAGGCTCCGACTCTAAAACTGAGGCCCGAGGGCATGATGGGCCCGTTGGACTCAGCAAATGTTAAAAGTATTTTCAGCTTTTTCAGCTTTTAGGCATGACCTTTACATGGTTTGTTCACACAAATGCTACTGACCTGGCCCCTCTGTCAAATTTTAGAACCCAGTTTGGCCTGGGGAGTCAAATTATTTGCCCACCTCTGGTTCAACTTCTCTTCTTCAACTTTTTTTGGCCAGTATTTACTGTTGAACCCCAGAAAGAAAAACAAAAAAAAATCATTATTATATATATATATAATATAATTGCTCGTAATCATTTTATTACTCTTTAGTTTTGTGCTTACCCTTTTCCTCCATTACTCTCGGGTATATTTGTTATTTTCTTGCTCACTTTTTGTTAGTTGACCTAACTAACTGAGTATCAGTGACCAGCTAATCAAATTAATTCCACAATTTACATCCAATTTAGAGCATCTATTCCTGTCTCTTATACACATCTAGATGTGTATAAGAGACAGGTGTCACATGTGTAACTGTTTCTACATACCTTTCAAGGCTTTTTTTCCAGATACAAACCAACAGGTGTTTTCTTTTTATTTGGACATATTTTTCAATAAATTAATAATATTTTAGTGTTTCGTTAGTGATTTCTCAGTTGCCAGTTGTGTTTAGGCTCCGACTCTAAAACTGAGGCCAGAGGGCATAATGGGGCCCGTTGGACTCAGCAAATGTTAAAAGTATTTTCAGCTTTTCCAGCTTTTAGGCATGACCTTTACATGGTTTGTTCACAGAAATGTTCCATCTCTCTGCTACTGACCTGGCCCCTCTGTCAAATTTTAGAACCCAGTGTGGCCTGGGGAGTCAAATTATTTGCCCACCTCTGGTTCAACTTTTCTTCTTCATCTTTTTTTGGCCAGTATTTACTGTTGAACCCCAGAAAGAAAAACCAAAAAAATCATTATTATTAATTGCTCGTAATCATTTTATTACTTTTTAGTTTTGTGCTTACCCTTTTCCTCCATTACTCTCGGGTATATTTGTTATTTTCTTGCTCACTTTTTGTTAGTTCCTGACAAACTGTTATGGGAAAAAAAAAAGATGTTTGCTTAAATTTCATTTTAAAGCCTGGTACAACTAAAGGTATTCTATCAGAAATATACGATGAAATGGAATGGCACTGCATGTACTGTATAACATGCCACAGCTATGTAGTGATTTTGGTTACTATCAAAAAACCACAGACAATGTGTAGATATCATCCTTGAAATTGAAAACCCTAACGATGTATTTTCGTTATCATTATATTTATCCAAACAAATGCACCTTTAGTGGAATCCAGCATTCAAATGAACAAGGAATTGAAGAAAATAAGGTCATCATAATTTTTTTTAAGTTTATAGCTTTTTGCTGTACTATTTACCTAGGACACCATCCTGTGTGAAGCTTGATTGTGCTCTATATTTGGCAAAAAAGTTTCATTATTTTTGGTATATAACTAAGAAACATTGGTATGGGATGTTCTAGAACGTGTGCTTTATATGGTACTCTAACTCTTTCATGTGCCTGTCATACATGTTCCCGCATGCCACACCAGCTTCTGGACCTGCGCTACACTTTAAATCCATATGCCCTGTGTCTATATTTATATCTGAGGTATGGGCACACCTATAAGTAAGTTTGGAACATTAAAATAGACAACTGCTTTCATTGTTTTAGCTCCTTTGCATTGGAGATACAATGATCTCTGAGTGTGTTCTGAATGTTTCGGGGAAACTAAAAGCAAACTGTCTTTCTACAGCTCTTTTGTTGGACCTGCTTCTTGTCCGATTGTTGAAGACCCTTGTGAGGCGTCAAACACCCACCCAGAACCGCTCCGACATCTTCTCTGCTTTTTTCGTGGAACGTTACTCCTTCCCCTCGGGCCATGCCACACGGGCAGCCATGTGTGCCCGCTTTTTCCTGGCCCAGCTGTCTGACACGGCCTCCACGCGGTTCCTGGTGGTGTGCTGGTCCGTACTTGTGAGCCTGTCGCGGCTGCTGCTCGCCAGGAACTATGTTATCGACGTGGGATTTGGTCTGGTCATGGGTTTCTGTCAGTACAATTTGGTAGAGAGGCTGTGGGTGACCTGGGATGGACTTCAGGACCTCCTGTTTTTGCGGCTACGGGAGAGACTCATCTGGGCTTGTGGGGGACTCTGGATGGAAGATTGGACATATTAGATTCCCTGAGCAACATTTAGCCATGAATCGAGTTTCTGTTTGATGTGTGAACAATTGGGGAAATGTGTAGCATGACTGTGTGGAAAAATGAGTACCATGTATTGTGTATGTATTGTGTAAAATGAGTACCATGTATTTAATCACGTTTCAGGATTTCTATGTTTTATTTTGTTTGTGCTGTTATTGCACTAAATAAAATCTTAAAAATGACCTGCATGAGACTACATCAACAGTTCTCATCTGAGTATGAGCCATTGTTGCATGTGGCCCCCACACCAGTTTCTTTCTATTTGTGTGAGCACTGACGGGGGGAGGTGGAACGAGACGAGAGCAAAAAGTTTCCATCAGCTGCTAGTCTCCTGACCATCATTTTTTCCCTCCAATAGATTCCAGATCGTCTTTCACTCTCGATAAGAATACCAGTATTTAAGAATGTTTTCTAAATATGTATTTTTAAAGAATTTAAACTAATGTTTTATTATGAAAAATATGTTAGGATTAGGAATGGATTGTACCCTTTTATGAACAAAATTAGTTTACCCTCCTAAAAATATAAGCCTCATATAAGTAAGAGAAAATGTTCAGCAGTAATTAATGTCTGTTTTATATTTTTGTGTATGTCTGTGTATGCAGATGCAGTCACTTGCCGACAGAGGGCAGTGCATAACAGTACATACTGTGTTTGCAACACGAGAGTGTATCAGCAAGTGAAGCCAAGTCGGTAATGTAGAAAGAGTAATACAAAGTGCCGTTTGTATTACTTTTACATTTTACAGTGATTTTACATTTCTTTAATTTGTCTGCAGAACAAAATTAAGCTTTTTACCAACCTCCTTTCAACTGAACTGCCAACTCCGTTGCCAGCCCCCTCTGCTGCTCCTGGTACACATCCCCACAGGTTGTAGCCAATGTAGACAACGGTGGAAGTCAGGGATTTGTTCTTCATTAACGTATGAACCCCTTCAGCTGGTGCCAAAGCTGAGTTTTGAACCGTTCTAATAGAAACGCCACACGTTTAAGTTTGAGCATTGATCTTCCCTTCCCACCTTTAGGCCTAAAATATTGAAAGTGCACAGACAAAACTTGATTCATAGGCAAAAGTGCGAATAAAAAGTTTTACTTATGATGACCATGAGTACAAATATTTCCTTTTTTTGTATCCATTGGTTAAATGACAATAATACAACATAGGAAGAAAGGTTTGGAGAAGAAGCTAGAGAAAGTTGAGAAGAGGGAAAGTGGATACATTGGTAGAAGAATAATCCTAGTGATAGAGCTTCCAGGTAGGACACAAAGAGGAGATTGATGGGTGCATTGAGGGAGGACATGGAGGTAGTTGGAGAGTAAAGGATGGAGTTAACAGGGGGAGATGGAAAAGAATAATTTATTGTGGCAACCCCTGAAAACGAACAAGCTGAAAGGTGAAGACGTTAAATGAATATTATTTCTATATTTGTTTTAATTTTAAATTCAGTACACCATTTTTCACAAAATATCCATGTCACATTCACTTGCTCTAGTGATAAAGTCCATTAAACAGCAGTTTGTCTCCTCCTCAGCTGCTGCTGAGGCCCTGTCTCACGTCATAGGTGACCATATGGAAGTTGTCCCAGGCATACAGCTTCCTGTGGGCATAGTTATAATCCAGCATGCTGTTGTATTTGTACCTGTTCCTGAAGGGCACAGCAACTGCCCGCTTGACACCCGTGGCTGTGTCGAACACATGGTTGATGATGGTGTTGGCTGCGGTGTAGCTTGACAATGTGTAAAGGTGTCCACACAGCATGAACGCATTGGCCACTGTGTTTTTTCTGATGGTTGTCTCCCAGCTCTTCTTAACAACAAGACTTTCTGGGTCCAGCTGAGAAATGACAATGGCTCCTTTGGCCTTACTGGTGCTGTAAATTGCCCACAGGCCCTGTTCATCCACCGCTAGGTCGATGTCAGTGTAGCCTCCCCAGGAGTAGGGATACTGGCCGTGGAACCCAGCACCAGGCAGCTCCAGGCTGGACGCCACGCTCTCAGAGTCCAGGTCGTAGCGGATCAGGGTTCTGCTGCGTTTACGTTGGTAGTACAGGGAGCTGCGGTAGATGGTGGCCCCTGTGCTCTCCAAAGGCTCCGGTAGGACGACCACCTTCATAGGAAAACCTCTGGAGAACTGATCCAGGTCTTCATATGCAAAGAGCTGACGGATGTCTTTGCCCACTGCGTCAATTCGCCACACAGTTTTTTTCGTGTAGTGAGGGCCACGAGGCTCAGGATCCTGGAGCCAGACCCCATATTTTCCTGTGATACTGTCAGCCTTCCTGTGTAGGACTGGGTCTCCCACTGACAGTAGTTCTCCACAACCTGGGGATTGACCAGATAGTTAGAACTTGTAGTAATACCAACATGTTCAATTTTATGCATGTTTACCTTCCCGTTGGTCTATTTTTTCTTATCTGAGTTATATTGAATGTTCATCTGTGTCATTTTGCTCATTATCCTATATTTTGTCCAGTGTATCAAACCCAATTTTAGCTATAGTTACACCAGCAATATATATACACTTTATTAGAAGGGGATTAAAACGTTTTTATCCCGTAAGCCTCAGAAAATGATCCTTTGGTTTTGGAGGCATTTCATTAATGAATATTAAATTGTCTGAATTATAGATTCGATTTTTAAGATAGTATTTCTGTATACAAGGTATCCTTGACTTACATTGGAACAAGACACAAAGTGGTAACGTCATGAGCTAGGACATTAAAAAAATCTTACCCCTCAGAGTCTTTTGACCTATGTCTTGTAGTGGATGCCTTACATTTATTTTTAGACTTTTGTTTTCCCCCTCCCTTGATAACCTTAAGGCATTTCTGTTATATTTATGACCAACGTTTTACTAGGTCTTGACCTACTTTTACATGTAAAGTTTACGATTTTACAGTTTTTTACCTAACTTTTAGCAAGAGCTTCCAGCATGTTCTCTCCTGTGAAACGAAATTGAGTGTGCCACATTCTGTTAATGATGCGAAAAGGCTTTTGTTGTTTTGGTACAAAGCTCTTCCTCAACAACTGCTTTCAGTTTCAATCTGATTTTAGTTTTTTATCGCAGTCAAGCTTGAGAAGCTCAGCTCACATCGATATGTGGTTGAAAGCTTTTACCAATAATCCAATATAAACACTTTGATTGAACAATTGTAAATATATTACCACCTCCACACACATACATTGCTTTCTTGAAATGTGTTAATTTGTCTTATACGTCTTTGAAGCTTTTTGATTACTTACTGCAGCGGACTTCCTGAGGAAAAAAGAGAAGCTAAATGGTAAATCAATTGTGTCATTTGGTCAACAGTAATCCCAAAATTACAATTCAACAGCTCACTGTTTACAAACAAGGAGTCTGTCGAGTTGGGGAGTTGGTTTTTCTTTTGTCGACCACTCATACCAGGGCCTATATCTGGGTCAGAATTTTGTCCAGGGCCCGGTTTGGCATTCGATACGGTTACTGTAGCGCAGTCGTGTAGCAATAAGGCTTTTGTTTTCACAGGCATTCGTAGTGTTTGGAATAGAAGAGTATTACATTAACCGACACACATTATTACGGTGCATACACCCAATGGTTAATTAGGCGATATTAGATAATTTCCCACAGCACAACTGACGATCTCTCACGGCACACTTTTGTGCCGCAGCACAACGGTTGAAAATCACTGGTTTAAGCCATGTGACTATATTTATATCTAAGGTATCGCTACATCTGAAGGTATGTTGACACATTAAAATAGACAGTTGGTTTTATTGTTATAGCTCCATTGTATAAGAGATACAATGATCAAAAAGGTCTCTAAGAGTTAGGTCTCCAAGTGTTTTGAATGTCTCTGGGAAACTAAAACCTTATCTGTTTGACCTGCTACTGGTCCGACTGTGGAAGACCCTCGTCCAACATCAAATGCCATTGGGCAAAATGGTGCCCCTAATTAAACCAACAGGAATGAAATAAAGTGGATGTAACGAAGTATGGCATACATCAAAGTTGTTGTCCATGTGTTTCGTTTATGACCTCTTTGGACTGGTGGAACATTTTTATAGTTATTATTGGTTATAGCGACAAAACGCAAGGGCGGTGACATTGTTACTAAGGGCCACAGTATTGTACTGTACATACCTTGGCTTGATCTTTGTCTGAAAAATATTATTTTACCTGTAACATTATGACCTCCATCGGGGATCAGTTTGGATGCAGGCACCTCAGTCACCTCAGCTTTCATCTCCTGGTACGACCCATTTGTCAAATCATGGACAGGATCTTAATGTAAGAAAATGATGTTGGATTAAAACATGAATGAAGAAATCGGCCCCACCACCCCCCTTACACACACACACACACACACACACACACATTCAAACATCAGGGGACTGCAGCACCCACATGTAACCTCGTGCCCCTTTCAAGAAAAACATAGTGACCACATAAACTGACATGCATGGGTGACCAAGCTGTAAAACAGTGTGCGTTGTAAATTCCAATCCTCTTAGTCATCTTTGGCATGGCTAACTGCGACTGGACCTTTGACCACTGACATCATCTCCAACCACAACATGTGTTGCAGTATGATGATGATGATGATGATGATCATTATCAACAGCATATAGAGAAGATTTCCTGATCATTTTTGGATGTACGTACCTTTGACTGGTCTGGTGTCAAGCTGACTGCCTCCAGATAGTTGTGACTGTCCACATGGCTTCTGTCTGAGATGTTCTGCCTCCTGGTTCAGCTCCTCCACCCTTCTTTGCAGCTTTTGGACCTGCTGGTTCAGGAACTCGTTGTCCTGCTGCAGCTTATTTCTTTCCACTTTGACAAGACCATTAGCTTTCTTCAGATCGTCTTCACCCGTGCCTTTGACCGCTTCTTCTAAGAGCTCACTGACCAAAGCCTCTAGCAGCGTGAGGCGGGAATGAACACCGTCCATCTCTGACTTCATGCTGCCTCCTGGGCAGCTGGACTCCTGTGGACTCGCTACTGTGAAGGTGTAGTGGCAACGGCCAGATGGGCCAGGAGAACGATGGAGTGAGGCTCCATCTCCAGCCTGGCCTTGAATGGTCAGGCAGAAGAAAGAGAGGAGAAACACCTGAAGCCACATGGTCAAGTGTTTCCTCAAATGTTTCCTTAATGTGTTTCCCAAAATATATGCAATTATTAAAGTGAAGTTATTACTTAAGAAGCTCCCCTCTGGGCTCAAGCAAACGCCCCGCAAACTACCTGTAGTATCACTGGTTAGTGAGGGTCAGTGTCTGAATCCCAGCAATGCTTGGAGTAGGATATTTATACTGTTTGCTGACAGGGAGAGAGAGGGGAGGAGTGTCACAGGGAAGTGAGGACTCGAGCGGGAGTGTGTGGTGTAGTGAAATGTTGTGTGTAAAAGTCCACGTGTTGTTTACAAGGAGCAACCTAAAAAAAATATGTTTTTCTTGTGAAATTACAGTACAGTCATTAGTATGTCTCAGCAGGATTCTCAACAGGTTTAGACACTGTTTGTGAATTTTTGGCTATCTACATTAAGGCAGTGGTATTTAGATATAGATCAACATCAACTAGAAAGGTTCCCAGTTCAGGTAACTAACTTGTATTGTTTTCCTTATGCTTCATGGCAGAGGTGTTGGACCAAATGTCACAGTGGGCCAAAATTAAAAACCAGGACATAGATGTGGGCTAAACTTAATAGTTAATAGAAGGAATGACTAAAATTGTCCCTGTTTTCCTTTGTCCAGAGATATATTACACATAAAATAATTTAATACCATAATACCTTAATATTTAGTTATTGATAAAGTCCCGAGAGCAATATCTTAATTGTGTTAGTAATGTGATTGGCTAGCCACATTCTTGATTAACAATTATGCTTAACTTTTATTCAATCCTTCGGTTGAACTGTGCATGGTAAACAGAGAAAAAATGTCAATTCAAAAAGGATAAATCATTTTCTGTTTCCTATTTTTAATGAACTTTTATATGACCTTTTATATGACTCAAATAATGGTGTATATATGGAGCCTGCATGGCTCCATATATACACCAGATTTAGTTTATCCATAAAAGACAACATACCAAACACACCAAATATCACAACTGTAGTTAAGGACATGTTTGAACATCAAATGTGAAAAATAAGCCCCTTCTCTCTTCGGTGACTCCTGGTTTACCTTTCCTTTCCATTTTTCATCTTTCCTAATCACCTTTCTATATGTCAGAGTGTATGTTACAAAACATTCCATAAAAATGCCAGCAGTAATGGAGCCCACATGAGCAGCCCACAGTACACATTTGGGTCTGGTTTCACACCCGATCAGTCCGTTCTACAGTTAACCTGTCTGTTTTATGGTGTCTTTTCTGCAGTGTTTTTACTGCTGAGGTGATTTCCCTTATGTAACACAACAGCTTTCCAACTTGTAAAAACTGAGCTACAGCTTTAGACAGAAAACAAGATCAGGGTATGTAACCTTTTTTCCCAAATAGCTCCACAGGGAGACACAACTTCTGTTATTTGTCAAATGTGTGTGTGTGTTGAATTCAATTATCTTATTTTATTTATTTTTTTTGCTATTTCATGTAGAATGGTGGTTCTCTCTTCCGTAAAGAAGTTATGAAGACATGGTATGTTAGCCTAAACCTAAATATTATGCTAGTAGTAATTAGAAAGTTGATTTTTTTATGGATGCTATTTGCGGATTGACCTCTAAATGGAAAATGACCACTACATAAATCTATTTTCTGTTGATGCAACACAATGTGAAAGTAGACTTTTGTGAGTAAAATTATCATGAGGTTATATTCTTAACTTTTACTCCTCACAAGGAGTTAAAGAATATCGTTAGCCTCATAACATAATTGCCTAAGTCAATTATGTTATGAGGCTAAAGGATATGATACATTGAGAACTACGAGACAATGATGGCCTAGAGACTCAGAAGGCAGACTTGGGTCCAGAGGGTTTCAGGTTTGATTCCACCATCTGACAAGTTACCACGGAGTTGCACTGTGCATGGTATCTTCCCTGCACAGTTCTCCCCAAGCACTTAAAGCTGCCCACTGCTCACTTGGGTGATGGGTTAAATGCACATTTTGTTATGTCCAGCTGTGTGTGTACAATGACAAGGTTTTATTTTTTTTAACATTTAAAAAAATGTCTTGATTCTTGTTTTAGATTACGCTTGTTTCATTTTATTTCTGGATGATCCACATTACTGAGCAAATTATAACTTTTAATTAAGCGATATATATATATATATACAGTCATTGAAAAAATGATTAGACTACTCTTTCTTCAATTTCTTGTCCATTTAAAAGTCTGCTTCCACTTAATCTACATGAATCTGGACAAATATAATAACAACAAAAAAAGCTCATAATTAGGTTTAATTTCAGAGTTGATTTCTGGCCATTTTGCATAGTTTTATTGACAGTGGCAAAAATCACTTCCGTTCCTAGATCACTAGCAATAACATTGTACTGACAAATACAGTGCTTTTAGTCATTGCATGGTTTTGTGTTTGTTTCCCCCAGGTGATAAACCTTTAGTGGAACAAGGCATTAAGATGAACAAGGAATTGAAGAAAACAGCAGACTGATTTTTTCCATGACTGTATATATACAGTATGTATATATATATATATACATATGTGTATATCTATCTCTCTCTCTCTCTCTCTCTATATATATATATATATATATATATATATATATACTGAGTACTTCTCAGACTTTATAATCACCTTTGTTGTTTGTTTCTTGCTCTTTCTATCTTGATTGTTAAAACACGTTGTGATAGAAAACATTCATCTGTGAGTATTCAAGTTTGGATTTGTACTCTGCTAACTATTGAAAAAGCATTTATTATCCAAACAATATGGTTTTCAGTTGATGTAGCTATTTCCAGCTTTATGGGTAATGGTGTGGCCCTGTGGTCAAGGAGGTGAACTTGAGTCCACAAGGCTTTAGGTTCAAGTCCACTGCCAGGTTGCCACTGAGGTGCTCTGATCATAGCTCTGTCCTGACCCACATAACTTCCAGTGGCAGTGGTGATTACTGCTAACCTTGAGACCCAGTAAGGATTAAAGGATGAAGATGAACGACCCAATTAATGCATTTTCAGTTTCACAGAACGTTAGAAGACTTGAATACAGGAATAGAAAAGTCAGGTCTTGAAGCTGTTCAGCTTCCAACAGGTCCACAC